>JAMKCH010009075.1:0-67960 GCA_023653785.1 Ophioderma brevispina
AAAGACAAAGCCGAGGCCCTTAGAACAAAGAGTTCCATATGTCTTTTTTTTTTTGAAACACCGAAGGGAAAACACACCGAACCAAGCAAAAGCGCATATAGACGCAGGATCACATGACGATAGCCGATATTACCGTCTCATCCGAAGGTGTTGACGAAACTCCATCCGCAATATTGACCCTAGTAAAGCAACCGGACCGGACAACATATCAAACCAAGCCCTTAAAATTGCCGTCATGAAATTGCTCCTGTACTCAGTCTCATCTTCAGCAAATCAAGTTACACCGGGACCTGCCTGTGACTGGCGTAGGCAAACATTATTTCACCCATCTTTAAGAAAGGCTGCCACCACCGTCCAGCAAATTATCGTCCAGTATCACTGACGAGTGGTTGTTGGCAAACTCCTGAACACATTCTAGACAGCCTAACGTATGAAACATCTAAACGGACACAATATTCTTTCAGAAGCCCAGCACGCATTCAGGAAACTCGTCTACAGAATCCCAGCTCATCCTACCTACCACGACTTGGCAAAAACCTTGACGACCTGAATATTACATGATCTCGCTAATTCCCTTTGATTTCTCGAAACTTTTTGGACGTTTGTACCCCTTAACTGCTACCCTTAAACTTGAGACCACTATTGCGTAATAGGCAAGACAAAGAGATGGATAGGATCATTTCTCACCCAACGGTATCAAAGAGTCAACAATAAATGGATCATCATCAAACTGGGAAAGTTCTCATCGGAGTTCCCCCAGGCACCGTACTTTGGACCGCACCGTTTCCCTGCTACTCATCAATGACCATCGATAAAGCTGGTACACAGTACAATCATACTCTTTGGCCGATGATATGCCTTGTCTATAGAACCTTCAACGCCTGCCGATAAAAATTACTTCAAAATATCTCGACAATTCTCATTACTGGACCGAAAAATGGGGTATGCACTTCACTGCCAACAAATGCAACATAATGAGGTCTCAAACCGATCAATCCGACGTAATAAAGACACCCCACATACACCCATGAAGGTTTTCCCCTGGAATCAACAACGAATAACTACTGCATGACCTCGGTATACATCTCCAAATACAACCTCACATGGAACACGCAAGCCAATATGCCGCATCAAAAGCTTCTAAAACCTTGGGTGCATCCAGAGAAACTTCCATCATGCATCTATTGATATCAAATGAAGGCCTACCATACTCATTTCCGACACCCTCATCTCGACTATTGCAAGCGGGCTGGATCCTTACCAATCAAAGGACATAAACAACTCCTTAAAAAGTCCAAAGGAGAGCAGCTCGATTCACTACTGGGAATTACACCCGTGAAGCTAGTGTTACCGAAATGCTATCCAACCTCGGCTGGCTAAGTCTACAAGAACCAAAGAAAAATTCACCGTTTAACTTGTCTCTATAAAATCCAACATGATGAAATTGACATCTCCAAGAACTACTACTCCCCCAAACCGACAGGGCAAGAGAGGACATAACCATCAACTCAAAATCTACCAACACCACCAATCTGGCACACATCGCCAACAGTCATTTTTCCTGTTGTTTCCCAACGCACAATAAAAGACTGGAACTGTTAAACTCAACAAAACATTGATCAACCAACAAGACCGCATTTAAGCACAGCATTACTCCCCAGTAAATTTCTTGTGCCTCACCCACCTCAGTTAAACAATGTTCCCCTGTGGAGTCCTTCTGAGAGTTTTTCCTACCAGTACCAAGTACCATGATGCCAATATGATGTGATATGGGAAAACCTGCCACATGGTGGGAAATTTATATTTTGAGTTTTTAACTATCACTGCAGAGTTTGAAATATTAAGTTCCATAACTGTTTACTTCTTTCATCTTTGATACACACGTCAAAAAGTTTACGCCTTATACATCTGACAAAAATAAAGTACAATATAACATTTTAAGGAAGCTATTTTGTTCTTTATTTTTTCAAACTGTCCTGTGCGACATGTGTCGGGTTTTCCTAGATCACACCACAATTATACAACATTAACGCACCACTCAGAATCACGAAGTTTGGAATGCTTCTCGGAAATATCTTGTGAACCTTAAACCAAAAAAAGGTGCTATGATCACAATTACACCTTTAAGCTCATTTCAAAGCTCAAATTGGGTCATATATTTAAGCTGCATATGCGAAAGTAGAGTTTTCTTCATTGTTTAAAGTCCTTTTTTAATGAGGGATTTTTCAATAAAAAAATTATGGGGTGTTTTTAAAAGTGGTAAAATAGAAGTTATGTGTACCATGTATTTTGTTAATAAATTGGAAGAAGTATTTTAAATTGAAGTGAAATTTTCCCCTTGTTTCATTTGTTGTCCTCGTTTCATAAGTTGGGGTATAATTACAAGTGTATCCCTACTAAAAAGCAATACTGAAAATGTCTCAATTACTTACTTCAGGTAGACTGTACAAGTGCATTTTGTTAATTTTAGTGAAGTGAGGCAAACAAAATTAAATCGTCTGAATTTCCTTGTTTTTAGTGGTTGGCTTTCTGTCGCATAAATGGATGCCTTCTTAGAGTGGAAAATGTTCAAGCCATGCCTTCAACAAAAGAAAAATCTAAAGAAAAAGAATAAAATAGCCTTGAGCTCCTCCCAAGAAAATGAGTCCTGCAGCATTGGGCATGGTCGATTTAGTGTGGGGACCAACGGCCTTAAGGGTAGGGAGTATAGGCTGCACAAGAAATTAAGTTGAAGGCACACAGGAGTTTTTGAACAATCATGCATGCTTCAGGAGCAGATATCCCTCACTAACCTCAAAAGGCAGCTATGGTTTTTTCAGACTTTTTTGGACTTGCGAATTTTTGCCTTTAAACTGATCAAAAAATATGCAAATTATATATTTTAAAAGCAGGAGTGAGATTTGCACCGAGCCAATTGTTTCATGGGACGAGTGGCCTTACCACAAGATTAGGCGGATTGGAGGATTGGTGTACCAAATTTGCAATTCTAATTCCTTGATAACATTTCCGGATAAATTGATACTGGAATTGTGATCAGTACTCGAATAATGAATATCACCTTTTGGAACGGTTGTCACACTTATGCTCCTGGAGCAAAAGTTGTGGTCAAAATATCACACTGCAGTATGAGAAAAAAATATTTTTGCAGCTGGAACCATTTTTGCGCAGGTCATTTGTTTGTAACCCCTAATTTGGCAGCAGGGTTCATGGATTTGTGTGTGTAGGGTATAAATGAAAAGATTAGTCCAATTTATTAGCCCATATCCAGGAGCATGCCTGGGAATGCTTCAAGAGGTGAATTGCCCACCCCCCCAAAAAAATCGAAAGTGTCCAGTGGTAGTTCCAGACCTATTTCGGGGGGGGGGGGGGGGAATGGGGGGAGGGGGAGAGAGCAAAGTGTTTTTTAGGGGAAAGTGAAATTCGGGGGGGCCAATTTTGAAATTTTGAACCAATGTCCAAATTTTAGGGGTGACTTGGCATTCTCACCCCCCCCCAAAAAAAATCAAGAGTTTCCAGTGGCAGCTCCAGACTTCTGGGGGGATGGGAGGGGGAGCCAAAGTGGTTTTATTTAGGCGACATGGACGGGGGGCAAAGTGTTCTGTTTTTTGAGAGAGTTAAAGTGAAATTCTGAGAGGGGACATTTCGAGATTTTTAACCATCTTGAGTCCAAAATCAATCGCTGTTTTTACCAAAAATATCAAAAAAACAACAAAACGGGGGGGGGGGGGGAATTCTCAAAAAAGGTCAACAATATTTTTGCGTTAAAATTCTAAATTTTAAAAATTATAATGGGTTATTTCAACCCAATTAACCTGCTCCGGCTCTTCCCAGTTTTTAGATGTTCCACATTGTTGTAGAAAATGGAAGCGTTCTTTTGCAAATATATTTTTGGGTAACTCAACTGTCCCTCCCCACCCCCCGCCTACAGGCCTGCATTTACCCACTTCACCCCCCCCCAAAAAAAAATATATTACGCCTTCCAAATTTTACGAAATCCCATAAATAAAATGTACTTTTCACACTTTTTTTTAGAAACTTCAGTTCATAGATTAAACATGCATCAGTTTTTATCTCATTGGTATAACGAATCATAGTAAACTTATTTTTGTTATTTATCAGCTAAAAAGTACAATCTACATAGTACCGCCCCATAGTAGGCGTTCCTTTAATAAAATTATGTTTTGCAATATCGGGTTATGTTACGTGCCCTCCTCTAAAAACAGGGACTTCCTTTGATGGCTTAGCGTTACGGTAGTTGAATTTGGCAACCTTCGTCTGTAAAGTTGTGCATTAAACGCTCCCAATTTTACACTAAATGTGCACTTTCACATTGCAACACCCGGAGTTTTTACGGTATTTTCTAGTTCTTTACTGCAACGGTCTAGTTCCCCTCTCATTGCACCTGCAGTTTTTTCTGAACGTTTTATACCGTGCTTGTGTTATGGTCCAGGTGAGTGAACTAAAAAAGACGTAAATACAGTCAATTTAAACATTATTTATTTTCCCACAGATTTGCGACCATTTATTTAATGGTAACAGAATAATTATTTGTTTGAGTGAAAATATCAATGTTTGACCATGTCCAGAGCAAACTCTGATTTTTGTGTGTTTTAAGTGGCTATTTTTTGCGTCACATAGAACGCAAAAATTTTCCTCTATCTAACCAAAGTGCGTCCCACCTTGGGAAAGGCGTCATAGACGCAAAAACGCTCACTAATGTGAACCCTGATGCCCACTTAACTTCTCATAAGCAATTAAGCTAAATACCATGACCTTGCGTCAAAAGAACGTTCGACCTGTGTCTTCCTGCTAAATCAGGCGACACAAAAAGGCAGAATTTATTATTATTTTTTTTCAAATGTGCCAGTGTCCTCTTTCAGAACATTTGTTGTGTATGCATGGGTAATAGTTCCCTGTTTTTGCTCACTGTTTTGAAATATTTTATAACTCCTGCATTATTCAGCTTTATAGCATTATATTTCATATATTTTGGCAGTTGTTTCATCCGCTGGGAATATGAATATCAATGTTTGGCAAATATTCCATTTGGTATGAAGTAGTCCATATAAGTACAGCCAGTGTTACTTCAGGCCATATTGGTAAAGAACACACCATAATGGAGGCATTTGTGAATTGATCACTCAATTGTGTTATGGCCTAATTTTAATGAATACTATTACGTTCCCACTGAATCTTGGCTCATCGAGCGCAACTAGTCGGTAATACTTTCAACTCCCGGCTGAAATTTTTCCCCCGTTCCGGGAGAAAACCTATTTGGGGATTAGTTCCACAACAAAAGGGACATTAATAGAGGTACAGACATCTAGGTAATTTGTATGTCAAATAAGTTTGCCAGTAACTTTTAATTAAGAATATGTTTACACCTATTCTGGTATCACATCCACAACAGAAGGCACATATCAGTCAACACATGCCTGGGAAGCAAGTATGTAGTTCGGGTAACACGAATCAATAGGTCAACATTATCGTTTTAACACTCTTTTATCTCTCTTACCTCTGGATCGGGGAATTGCCACTTCGTCTAATATCATTTCGTCTAATATCCAATAGTCTAATTCCATTTTGTCTAAATCACATAGTCTAATCCCACATACTCTAATTCACTTTGTCTATTAACCATTTAGACTAAATACCATTTCGTCTATCACCAAACGGCTAATACCATTTCGTTATAATGCCCAGTTGGTATGATCACTACGTTGTCTACAGCCATTTCGTCTAATGCCACTTCGTCTACTACCCATTTGGTATAATTCAGATTGTCTAAACCATTTCGTCTAATGCCATTTCGTCTACTGCCCATTTGGTCTAATCACCAGATTGTCAAACCATTTCGTCTAATGCATTTCGTCTACTGCCCATTTGGTCTATCACCAGATTGTCTAAAACCATTTGCGTCTAATGCAAGTTCGTCTAATGCCCATTTGGTCTAATCACCAGATTGTCTAAACCCCTTTCGACTAATGCCAGTTCGTCTAATGCCCATTTCGTCTTACTTCCTCGTTTTGGTCAATGCATTATAAACAAAGGGCACCAATTACATATAAATAACAAACACGAATGCCATGTTGCCATTATTATTTCCTAATTTCAGACCTTTTTTATGTTACCTAGCTTTTCTAAACATTGCCCATTCACAATTTCGACATATTTGGACACGTTGAAATAAGTTGACCTTTCAATAATTTTTATGTTTGTCAAAATTATGTTTGTTAACACAGACTTGTTTGCAATGTTGTCCTGTTTAAAATGTATTTTGGTGTGTTATGCTTTCTTTTCTTTCGTCTTTTTTTTACTAAGAATAGCATAAAACACAGCATTCGAGATCTGACTGGCATATGTTGGCCAAAATGGTTAGAACTAATATTGAAAGACTTTTTTCTTGAAAACAGCTTTTTCTAAGCTAACAATGATAAAAGAAATACAAAATTATTACAAAATATTCAATCTGAAAGCCTATCCATTTCATTTCATTTCATTTTTATTCAGTACTCAAACAACATCAAAAATTGCACACAGAATAGACATAGAATGGTAAAATACAGTAAGATCATCACATTGCACATAAAATTAAATTAAAAATACCTGACTGTACAGGTACCATGAAAATTATTGCAGCCTTGGGATATGAATAATAAACCAGGAGTACCAAGGATAGCCCCAAAAAGCCTCTAAAAAAGCGTAATTCCATTGGGGTCCTTAATGCAAGGAAAACAAACAACGAGGGAAGCAGCAGCAGCAGGGACGAACAAACCAACACAGAGAGAAAACACCAACATGCACACCACGATGCCAAACATTATCTATTACCTATCGTGGTGCACGGGGTTAACTTCAGCTTCAACCAGCCTAGCTGGCCTAGCTTGATCAGAAAGATGCTCCTTTCGGTTGATCATGGCCTGAAAAAATTGTTTTGGGTCGGTCGAATCTCTTAAAAAATATACCTTTTTACGGGTACCCCGTAGTACATCTCGTTCGGCTCCCAAATATTCAGGTACTTAGTTTCATGCATAACAGACTGTGCGCATTATAGGCCAAGAAAAAACAAAACAAAAACAAATTTGTCTCAGAAGACCGCGCGCAGTGCCTTTGCAATTGTGTTTTTGGCGCATCATCATTATTATTATTATCATTATTATTATTTTAGATTTTTACTCAATTGGAAAATCTTTAAAAAAAACACTCCAAAAAGGATAAATTTTAGCGAGGAACCGAAAAAAAATTAAAAGGTCTAAATGCAATAAAAAATTTTCGCATTTCGCGTTTGCTTGTATCGTTAACCCTACATATAAAGTTTAGAAAGTTTAATTTCAAATTTTCACCACTATTGTGTGAACTTTAAAGTCGGGATATTTTGTAAACTTTTAGTTTGCCAGCTCACGTTCAATCTTCCAACCAAATATCACATTGTATTAATTGGACAAATTGTAGCACTGAGAGATTCGGGGGGGGGGGGTGGAGGCAATCCACATATGAAATGGTACTTGGTGTAAGCTTGCACTTCAAAAACTCAGGGGGGGAATTCGGTGACAAATGACTCCAAAAATAGGGGTCTTGGGTGAGAGACCGCCCAAATGAACCAAAAAATAAGGGTTTTCGGGCTGATCAAATTTGGAACAAAAACACACACAGAGAAAATTTGCAAAAAATTCACCCAAAATTGGGGTCTTGAGTGAAAACTATTTCAATAGGGGTCTTTGGGGTGACAGTTTGGTAAAATTTTAAAAAATATGGGGTCTTGGCAAAGTGTTACAAGTTCATAATACGCAGCGCCATCTTTTGACCATTTCAATTAACACGTTGCCACATTAATGACGACAGTTGACAGCAGCCAATAGGAGTTTACCGTGGGAAATGTTCAAAATTTAGACGAACCACTCAACTGATTGCCCAATAAGTAGGGATAACGTTGCAATCCTAAAGGAACACACATCTCGAAATTGAATATTCTATAGGTGATTATTTGAAAAAATTAAGAAAAAGTGCTTTTCTTCATCATGCCCAAATTACGAAGAACAACTTTGAAGTAGAACCGTGTCACCAATTTTTAACTTCCTGGACACAATACAATATTTCTAACTAGTCAATGGTTGTCTAACCCGAACCATCAGAAAACAATTTCTACAATTGACCATTTTCTGAATTTGTTCTATTCGAGTCCTTTATATAAGTAATATGCAGCCTTTTCCGTTCATTTAACACAGGCTGGAGCTAGGATGGGCGTCGCGTCAAAGATCATAACATCATCGTAAATTTTGCCTGTGGCGTTCGCTTTCATACGTGGTGATTGCGTACTGACATATGAAGCCTATGGTAAGTGCGGGACGGTAATAATGATCAAATAGACGCGATGTTAAACCTGTGTTGGGTGACAGCGATGCTGAAAATGGGGGTCTTTAAGCCTTAAATGCGCGTGACCTCCAAGATGGGAGTGGCCCCCCCCCGGTGCGGACATATGAACTAAATCCTTCTGTTGGAACATGATTTTTACATCTAGTATCTCTGGACCACATTTGTCCCGTTGCAAGACAGTCTTTTGTAAAATAATATTGTTCGTCATCGTTGCAGCAAAATAATAAGGAATAACCTTTACAGTAGATTTCTTTAGCTCCAACGATTCGAAATACGAAATATTGCTTTATATTACTAATTATAAAAAATAAGATTTTTGTCAAGATTTCGTTTACGCGTATAAACCAATACGACGTCTAAATTTTGGATTTCATGAGTTTGGAAGGTTCTAACCCTCTTATATTAAAAAGAATACCGGAACGTGGGTCTTTTAACAAAGTGGGGGGATGTATTCAAAGGTGGGAGATGACGAGTGAATCACGAAAACACGATAAAAAAGGGTCCCTTTTTTTTCCAACAGAGCGATGTACAGTGCTACATTGATTAGGGTGTCAAAAACAGCAAAATATGGAAAATAGTTATGTGTTTCTAACCCTAAATTGTGATACATGTACTTAGGTTATGTAATACTCAAATTAAGCTGAGAGGATCAAAAACCATCATTACAAATATTGTAAAGCAAGCAATCAAGACAATAAAGGCTGTTTTTTTTTATATTAATGGAATTAAAAAAAAAAACATACTTGTTTAGGGTAGCAAAGACTGACAAAAATAATGTTAGGGGCATTTGCTTTAGTCGATGGAAATAATCGTTCAGGGTGCATTTTGTACGTCCGTGTTCACGCATCATATCGCCACCTTTGAAAAGTGCCACCCCTTCCCGGGAATAAATTTAAATTTGAAACCTAAACAAATTATATACTGGTGTCAATGAGATATATTCCACTAGAGAAATAGTCCGGGGATTGTGGTCCTTCGGGATAGTCGTCCTTCGGACTTCTGGCCCTAGGAATATTAGCCCTTGTTTATTTTTTTTTTAAGTATGGGCCGATAATAATTACACACACTCTCAATTTTTCATTGTGTACTCATTCCTTCCAGGGATTTACACCCTTTAAATACATTTCCAACACATGCATGGCATTTTCCATATTTTACCCATTTTCCAAAACCACATGCGCAAGATTGGACTTTAGCCTATTTTCTCTAGAAAATACCCATTTTGCAGATTGTGGACCTTATGGCGTCATGGTGATGCCATAATAGGTCTATGTTTGGTACTATTTTGGTAATCAATGGAAAGAAAAAGACCATAACTATCCAATGGTATCAAAATCATAAGCATCGAAATCCCAAAGGGGGTGGCTAACCACACGCCCGGTCACCCCACCCCTTTCGGTAAACCAGTTTAAAAAAAAAGGCGTGTAAGACAAGGATTAAGTTCTTCAACGAACCAAAACGAGTTATTTAACGGCCGGTATAGACATTTTATCGGTTCTGTTAGAAACCTTTTTGGGGTTTCAGATTCTTATGAACCAATTTTGAGGATTTCCAGTCTTGAGGGTTCCATAGAGGGCCGCCAGGGGGGAAAATGCTAAGTCACATTTTGTCTTAGAGTGCAGCAACAGCATACATAAAACTATTTTGAACTGATCAAATTTAAAAATTGTGGCACGTTTTTTGTATTTTAAGTTTATTTTGTTATGTGAGCCAGTTTAATAGTTATTTATACTAATTATTAAGGTTTGGAAGAACTCCTTCCTACTTCCTTTGTAGCTGAAACATGCCATTTTGAGTTGTTTTTATTTTATTTTTCATTTATTCTTTATTTTATTAATTGAATCTTTAATCAGACTGTCACTGACTAGTAATAATGCGTGAAATCTTGTTAGAATTCTTAACCTGCCTTGGACTTGAACACAAATTCTAAGCCAGTAGTTTACTTACAACATGAGGACAATCGGTCCTACGAGACTAATAGTCCGTCCTAATCGGACTTGGAAAAACTCATAAGGATCGTTTATTCTACCTTGAACCTGGACATTAGTTCCTTCAAGACTTATAGTGACCTATGAATTGGTACTAATCCTAAGACTGCCAGTCCATGTTGGACACGGGACAACTTACTCTAAGGAAGATATTCCCACTCTGCTCCGGTCAGGGCACCAATTCTATAAGGACTTAATAGTCCACCCATCTTCCATCTTCGGTTAGAAACTAATCCTTTGGAGATGGACACTGCTTTGGCATGTGCTCAGGCCAGGGTGTGTTTTTCCTCTCCATATAGGATACCATCTACACACGCTTTAAAAAAAATTCAATGGTGAATTGGAGATACAGATTGCCATAAGTGGTGTAGATTATTGATTCACTTCAAGCGGTGTCCTTTGCGTGATATGACAGGAAAGTCTTGCTGTGGGCAAACTAGGACCCTAGGGTACCGTGAAGTCCCTGACCTCTTTGCGTTGGGTTACCGTCTGTAGAAAACTGCAGATAGATTCATGATTATCTTCCTCATTGACGGCATATATCCTTCGTTTTGGCAGTTTAGACTAAATGGTTATTAGATCAACTGATCACTAGACGAAAGGGGTTTAGGCAAAATGGGTTTAGACTAAATGGTTATTAGACCAAATGGTCATTAGACGAAATGGGTTTAGACTCAAAATGGGTTTAGACTGAATGGTAATTAGACCAAATGATCATTAGACGAAATGGGTTTAGCACAAAATGGGTTAGACGTAAATGGTAATTAGACAAACTGATCATGAGACGAAATGGGTTTAGACACAAAATGGGTTTAGACTAAATGGTTATTATACAACTGGTTATTCGACCAAATGGGTGTAGACCAAATGATATTAGGACGAGTGGAAATTAGACCTCTTGGATATTAGCCGAAATGGTAAACTTAGACAAAATGCAATTAGACCATCTGGTTAACTTTAAAAGATCAAGTGAAATAAGGATAGGCACCGGAGTTTTGCGGATCGCGCAAAACGAGACACAAAAATCACGAATTTTGAGTGTCTATCACAATTTTGTTGGTCCAGCGCGAATTTTCACGATTTTGTAAAACAAAACACCTTTTCAATGTTAATTGCCAATAAACAAACACAAAACTGATTAGTTAAATCATTATTATGCAAACGTCGGCGAACATGTGATGGACTCACCAATGCTTCCATTAAGTGCCAAAATTAGTCCAAATGTTAAATAAATCATAGTGCGTGAAACCAAACCTCTAACCTGATTAGTTTGAACACGGATGACCCGACCTATTTTCCATTTAAGCGTCATGCTACGGTTGCGCTTCGGTGCATAAAACAATAATATTGATGCATTCTATCAAGCTATCAAGCACGGTATAGGGTCTTGTTCATAATTGGTTTATCCCTGGGCGAATTACTCTCTCAGAATTAAACAAATTCGGACTGGCCGCGTAGGAAGGATTTTCCCGGACGGGAAATGGGTAGGGATGCGGAAGAGATGAACAACAACTTCCCACACATTCAGGGGAAAGAGTGGAAAACCCGTCACGCGATCACATCATCGAGACCGGGGCGGGATTCCCAAATCCCACGTGCGAAAGTAAATTATTTCGGGTATGTACAAAGGCCTCAGCCCGCGCAGTGGCAATCTACATCTATTCAAATATTTTATCGAGACTAAGAAGGGAAAAATAAAGGTGATAATGATGTGCTCTTGTAATTTTTCAGCGAGCAAAAAGTAAGAATAGGATGTCAACTTTGGAAGTTTGAGCTGTTTTTGCAAAATGACTTTCGGTTCCTGGTTGACTAAGAAGGGTAAACATAAGGAAACGCTTTTTCGCGATTTTGACGTAAAAATCACGCATTTTCGCGCATTTTAATTAATACAGGCGCGCTTTTGCTGTTTTAAATGCGCCAAAACTCCCGGTGCACAATAGACTAAGGGTTTTAGCTAAGTGGCAATTAACCAATCTATTTTAACGAAACGGTTTGTAGACCAGTGGTTTTAGACGAAAATGGGAATAGAGAAGTGATGATAGACCTCGTTTGGACTGGTACTTACATATTGTAGAGAAGCAGTGTACATTTAAGCACCCTTAAGTTATGTTACTGTAGTAAGTAAACACCTGCGCCATTGATCTCATGATGGGTATTATTTTCCTTAGCAGTATCTCTCACATCATTTGCCAATTTGAATTTGCAATTCATTTCACAGTTGTACATAAAAATTCCTTTTAAGCATACATTCAGAAGTTGATTAAACAGAAATCTTGACCACTTGACGCCCTTAAGATGTCACCAAGGAAAACACCTTAGTGTTTCACCAAATACCCTGCCTGACTGTCTTTACAATTAATTTCTGGATATGGCAAGATTCTAGATCAATAATCTACTGGTCAGCTAATCCCAATGTGGTGATTTGTTCGAAAACAGTATTGTTTTCTTAACTCCCGTTTTGAAATCTCCTTTTTCCACTGTCGATAATAACAACTTGCAAAATCCATCTTTTGGTGCCACAAGATTGACCCCAAAACGAAATACACAAATTTCTATTCAGGCGATCCCTGGTGACGTCATACACTGCGTCACGGCGATCCCATCATGCTCTTCTCTTTCCCGCAACCCCATAGGCTCACCTCTCGGGCGCAACCAGTGGGGCGGGTGGGAAGGGATCGGACATACCAAAAGGAGATTCAAAATAAGGGACCTTTAAGAACACAATTACTGTTTTCAGAACAAACTCTCATATTTGAAATCTCCTTAGGTTTCCAATGTCGATAATAACAAATTGCATCGACATTGAAAAAACCCCTTTTCCAGATTAGCACCGACCCCATGGCCGGAGGAAGTTGTCGCCGAAAGAGACTAACACGATTCGAAAACATTAGAAAAACCCAAGAGTTAGAACAAACCCGAGAGCTACCCTCAAAGAGCGCCGCGGGTAAGCACCACCATGGGTACAGAGTGCCGAAAATCTTTAAAGGCTAGGACAAGTAGGCCCACTTTCGCTCCCCGTCCACAATATAAGTTAATTCCGGGGTTAAGTCCCGGGAATCGACTTACCTTGAACTAATCATACTCACGCTGATCGAGGACGGCGCGAGAAAAAATGCCGGCCTCAGAACTATATACTTCATGTACGGTGTAATGAAGGAATTAGATGAGCATCAGCCAACAGTATTTATGATTTGTCTAGGCGGAGGCCGCGGTGAAAAGAAGTCGAAACTTGCCCCAGCTCTGGTGGAGTGAGCCGTAGCCGTTCGCCGACGCTTCACACATTGGCCGATTGATAACCTCGCAGACCCCACGGGTCTTCCGAAATGGTCTTAGTACGGGAGAGGGAAAAACTCGAGTGCTTCCCACCGGACACCATAGCCAGTCCTCCCTCCGGACAGAACCAACCGATATGTCCGGCAAAAACAAGAGGGGTGCCTGAAGCCAGGTCGTTCCTTCTTTTGAAGGAAACCCAGGCGGAAATGGAGAGTGGCATCGAAACGTCCAAAAACTAAAAATTTTCCCACGACATGCGTGCAATTCGAGGCGCGACGGCCTGACGCCATCGCCAGCAGGAAAAATAGTTTTGGCGTAAACAGCGGCCAGAATGGCGGAGCCTATAGGCTCGTACGGCACGCCTGTCGAAAACTCCGCAGGGCGGTTGGCAGTTCACTCGGCAATAACTGGCCCTCGATGGCGACCTGGTGAAAATCGCCAAGCAAGAGGCGGTTCGAAAAACCTATCACCACTCGGAAACAGCCCCAGGGGCCGTTCTTCGGGGAAAGAACCGCAACCGCCAACCTGAGATTCGTGATGTGTTCGTGTCTAGCCACTACTGAATAAAGAACTCAGGAAGTCTGCGATCTGATAAACAGAGTAAGTGGCCGGACAAACTATTTCGTCCTTCGCCACTTAGCGAAGACCCGCCATCGATTAAAAAAAAGCGGACCATGCGGGATCTTCGCCAGTCCCTGACCGCCAGATCGGCAGCGCCACGAGAAAAGCCTTGAGTCTGGGAACATTCATGCAGCGCCATCGCTGACAGTACATCACCAGAATCGTCTGGACATCCGCAGGTGATTCCCACAGGACATGAGAATTGCCCCGCGAGATGTCCGCGGTTAACCCTGCAACCGGTTTCACCAGCGGACGAAACCCACGGCTGCCGAGGCCAGAAGGGGACCACGAGTATTACGTTGCAGTCGACCCTTCCGACCATTTCTACCACTCGTGGGATGGGGGGAAGGTTTAAGCCTTCATCCCCGACAGTCCAGAGAAAGGCATCCGATGCCCATGCTCCAGGAACGCGTCCCAGGGAGCGTTCACACGTCAGAAGCTAGCATTTCCGCGGACGCAAACGTCTAACGACCGGGCGATCTAGAACCCGAAAGAACTGTTGCGCTACCCGATAAGACAGGGACCACTAGAGAAGTGGTCCCGCCCCTGGGTAGGCAATCCGCAGTGACATTGTGAAAGCGCCGGTATGTGAACAGCTGTAACGTTATCCCTCGCGAAGCACCGCACTCGCTCAGAAGTCTCTTGAGGGAAAAGATTGGGAGATCTCGTTTCACCCTGCCAGTTGATGTACGACACACCGTGGTGTTGTCGGATCCGATGAAGATCTTGCAACCGGCCACCAATCCCGGAAATGATGCGAGATAAAAACCCTGCTTACAGTTCCAGGACATTTTTTGTGAAAAGAACCCGATCCGTGGCCGGACCAGCTCCCAAAAACTGTCTCTTCCCGAATGTGACCGCCCCAGCCCGGACCCGACTCATAAGTAGCCAGGATCAGGCTGGGCTGGAATGGAGGGAACTCCACGCTCCGGAAAAGAGATTGTTGGGGCAACCCTCCACCAGGATAGAGCGCCTCACATCGAGTCATCGGTACCAGTGGTCTCGCTGTCCGTGGACGGCATAGACGCCATAAGGCGCAGCTTGATTGGGCACATCGATACCAAGTAAGGCACGCTTCCACAAGGCTGGCCATGAGTCCCCCCTGAAGCCAAAGCCAATCCAAAGCACAAGCTCGGCTGACCCCTAAAAGGAGCGTAGCACGTTGATAATAATGGCTACACGCTCCTTCTGAGAATACACGGCCATTGAAGACCCAGCTGCGCTCCCAGAAAGACTGGGAACTGACTCGGTGCGAAGTTGGATTTCGAAAAGTTCACGGAAGAACTCAACTTTCATGACCCCCCGGGGCCCCACCCACTTGGCGGGCTGAGAGCGAGATCCTCGTCGGGCTGTAGATCACCAGCCGTCCAGATAGGTACAAAGGTTGATCCCCCTGCCGTCCTAGAACCCTAGCCAATGGCTTGACCACACGAGTGAAGACTCGCGGGGCCGTTGCAGCCGAACGGGAAGTACCCGAACTGGTACGCTACTAGCTCTAGCTGGAAGCGTAACCAGATTCGGTTCTCCCGTTCGGATTGGATGTGGAGGAATGCGTCCTTGAGATCCAGAGACTTCGCCTACCATTTTTTGAATTGGCGGCGGAGAGCGTGGGCCACTCCCCATCCACCAAATTCAGATGAATAATTGAGCGGCTCAAGTGAGAATCGGCCGCCATCGTCCGTCTCTTGGGACTAGGAAGAGCTCGACCAAAAGCCCCCTCGAAACATCGAGAGGGATAGGGACGAGTGCCTGCTTGCGTCGAAGGTTCGTTATTGAAGCAGGACCTGACTCATCTCTGGAACTGCGGGGAGCCGCGTGACCCTCCTGAACCCTCCCGACAGAATACGGGGTGGAGGAGCAGTGAATCCAGAACAGTAATGCGTCGGATACCACGCTCCCTCACCCAGCCCTCGCTGACACGATTTCCCTCGTCATGCGATGCTGATTAAGCTGCCGCCCACCGAGGGTCCCGGAGCACCGGCTGCCACCCCGTCAAATGCCAGACTCCTTGAGCAAGAATGCTTAAAAGTCTGGCTCTCCCCCCCCTTGCCCGCGCTTCGCTTGCCCCCAGAACCGTCCCGGAGGAACCCTATATGAGACCTGGCGGCGCATGCGGCAGCGGAAGTCTCGGGAGAGGCACTAGGTCTTGGCCGCCACCCTCTTAGAAGAACGCTTCTACGAGGAGGCAGCCGTGTCCTTCCCCTGACTTGGCGAGCCCAACCTCAAGGGTCTTATCGTTCGTGATCAGAGTCGCAACCCCTCATGGGCACGAATTCAAAACTCCGACTTAAAGAAAGACCCAGACAGGAACCCTTTTGAGGCTGTCGGCCAGCCCGAGAGGATGCCCTAGATGAGCCAATACGTTCTGCACGCAACACCAAAGTGCGTGACCAAGTGTCAGACCCACGTCCAGCGACCGTGACGCCAAACCCGCGGCGAGAGACCCCCGAGCGAACTCGGGTGACTCCCGACCTAGCCACTGCAATCTCACATGGTTCAAGAGAGTCAGCTGAAAACCGAACATCGCATGAGCGACTGAAACGGCCGTCAAACATTAAAGATTTCGGCCCTCACCCTCTCAGAACCCATGAGAAAGCAGACAGGCTAGACCGCCCCCCTAGGGAGAAAACGCTCACGGACCTCCCGCTCGAGGTCCGCACGGCAAAGAGTTTCTCGTAGTCCTCCGAGCTGAAGTACCGATCCACTCTCCGCTCACGCCTGGCCATGCCTTTACCGGTTACAAGGTAACTGGTCCCCTCTCGCGAAAAGAACCTAGACAAGAGCCACGCCGGCCTGAGCAGAGATCTCCGCCGCAGCCCCCAAACGAATTGGTCTCTTTCAGCAGACCATCCTCTCAGCGCATTAGGATGAAGGCAGACCGACCTCCGAAGAATCTCCGGAACCTGGGCTTTGACCGAGCTCGGCGAATCCACCCGCCCTGGAATCGACAGCGAAGCATGAGACCTGCTTCATCACCGCTCTTCCATGGGGATGGATTCCCTTGCCGCCTCCGCACCCGACCTCGACTCCTCGGAGCCATCTCGCTCCAAGGCCGACGAAAGCCCCCCCCCCCCCCCCCCCCGCATCCGAGGCCTCGGTAAACCGAGGTGCCCGCTACAGAAGTAGGCACTAACGGGAATGGGACTGGAGGGGGACCTGGAAGCTGCTGTGACAACAGCGCCCGTGACCAACAGGGCAGCTGAGCCTGCGTCCCGCAGGCGATCGCAGGAAACCAAGCCCTGAAGGGTTAACCCTGCGCCACCACCCTGCATAGCCAGCCCATGGAACGCCCTAGGGCCGGCTATACCAAAAGGCAATGCGGGAGGATACGCTTAAGGTGCAACACCCCTAGCGTTCCCCGGGTCGAGCGGGTACCCAAAGTCTGGTGGAGGCGGTGGCCGAACCCCGTAGCCAAGGCCCCGCACCCCGAGTCCAACCCGGAGCTGCTGCTGCCCTTACGCAGCTGCCTCCCTAATTGGACCCAGGATACAGCCATGACCCCCATGGACCATGCCCTGCCCCCCCCCCCTTGTTGCCAACCCATGTTGGCACCCACGGGGGACCAGCAAGCGAAGGCTGAGCCACGGCGGCACCGAAAAAAAACCATCGCCCCCGTACCCAAGCCGCAGCTGAGACCCCATCCTCAGAGGACGAGACCCATCCTGCCGGCAGGGTCGAAGTCACAGAAGTGAGAGCGCCCAGTAAGACTGGATTGACCACGCCCGTGACCGGAAGAACGCACGGTACCGCAACCACCCATGTCAGTCCGGTAACCCGCATGCATGAGAGCAAAACGTCCCCCCGCCTGCGGCCGGAATTTTCTGAGCCCATCCCGCATCAAGGCAGCAAGTGCCCCACCGCGCGGGGAAAGCCCTGAACCCAGACTGGTTGGTGCACCGCAGCTACCCGAAGGGAGCCGCGGATAACCGACGCCGGACCAGTGCCCAAGCCCAAGCCAGCCCCGGTGTGGGGGGGTGCGGGGCCGGCGGACGAGCACTGCTACAGCCATCGCCAGGTGCAATTGCCGCAACCGGAGGAGGCATCATCCCCTAAGGGAGCGCCACCTCTCCTGGCGCACCTCCCGCCCGAAGGGGGAGGCTCATCCGAGCCCGAAGCTACCCCCGGTCCCGAAAAGACCTAGGCGGCTCCTGAGGGCAGCGCCTCCCCTAAATGGAAGCCCAGCCTCAGCCCGTTGATCTTTCAAGCCCAGGGCGAGGCAGTAGCCATGCAGAAGCACCTCTGTCCCATATAGGCTGGGACCTGAGGCAGCTTCCAAGTGCCTGCCCACACGGGGTTCAACCCGGAGGCGATCCCCAGTAGGAGCGCTGGCAGGCGAGGCTGCCGCGGTGGTGGTGGTTGTGCGCCACCCACCGGGACCGGCCCCCTGCAGTGCTCTGGGGAGCACTACACAAGCCGCCGCCTTCACAGAACTAGCCCCGCGCCGTGCCAACCCATATACGGGAACTCCTTGGGAGAATTCCCGTTCGCCCTCGAGCAATTCCAGTGAATCCCGCTATCCCACACTGTAGGACAGGCAGGGGACTCTCTAGTACAAAAAGCGCTCGAAGGCGCCAGCACCAGAGCAGTGCTGGTCATTAGAAGCGATAGCACGCACGATACACTCAAGTAACTCATTTAATGTCCTTCTCGAAGGACCCGTACTGTTACAACAAAGACAGTCCTTCAAGAGAAGACACCAGAGGAATTACTGCAAGACCAACAAAGAAGAGGGCAAAAAACATGGTAACGACCTGACTTCAAGGATCGTCCTTGAGGTATAGCTTTTCTAGCCTATAGAAAAAGCTGGCACAATGGGCCCCGCTGTAATCAACGTAAACTAAATTCTAAGAACCCTTACAAAGGAATAAATCTTTAACTAAATAAGACTAACTTTCTTAGAAAAGGTCTGGACACTCAAACGTAAAGCTTTGTCGGACACGAAATCTTTAAGGCCACAAAAGTAATTGGATATAGAAACTCTGACCCTGAACACTGATTAGAACGTCTAGTGAATGACTGACCAGTTTAAAGAAAATACACCTCCGAATAATGGAGTTTTATTCGAAGTATTTAAAACTGGATATAAAAAGCCAAAAATTGTTACAGGGACGGCCTCTCTCCTCTAAGAAGAGCTGTATTAATGCCGACCGAACAGTACACAGAAAAAGTGTGTACACCACCGACCAACGAATTGACTCAAAGTAGTTTAATGTTATATGGGGAAATTTACTACCGGTTTCCGAATTTGGCAGTACGTCCAAATCTGGACCTGCTGTTTCACACAATTCAACGAATCTGGCCAGAATTCGCCGAAATCGCAATCCAAAAATCTAAAACGGACCAGGACATATACTAACGGTAAAACTTAGAGTTTTTCTCACACCTAGTCCTGGCCGAACAAATACCAGCCAAACCTGTTAATTCTAACTCCGAATCGGGAGCTAACGATACATCTCACCGGTCAAGTAGAGCCCCAAAGGGAAAGAGAAAACTGATGGGATCGCCGGTTGACTCAGTGTATGACGTCCCCATGGATCGCCTGAATAGAAATTTGTGTATGTTATGTTTTGGGGGTCATCTTGTGAACCAAAGATGATTCAATTGTTATTATCGACTTGGGAAACCCTAAGGAGATTTCAAATATGAAGGATTTATTTTGGTGATTACCTTAAATCTGAGATTAAGTTAATATTAATCTCAGTCTTTGCAACTTTCCTAATCTTTTAATCCAGTCCACCTTGTTTGAAGCCAATCATTTGAAGCATCAATAGCAGGGCACAAAAATAAAACGAGGGCTAGGGCGATTAGCCCTTTGTTTTTCACAAAATAGCCCCCGTGAGAAATTTTGGCCTAGATGGTAATCACTCTGTAACGGGGCTACTTTTTCGCAGAATTTGCTCAAATAGCCCCTGTAGCCCCGAAAGTATTTTTGTCCCTTGAAAAATAGCACACTTTTTTGAAGAGCGCCCCCATTTTCCAAGAATTTTTTTTTGATTTTTTACACAGTTGCAATGGTAACTGGCTAGTAAACTTACCTGTAATGGTTAAGCTCGAAAATGTATGTGTCGCAAACGACGGAGTTTTGTATTTAGAAATAGAATATTAATAATGGAGTCACAGAGCTGCTGGAAATGGACTTCCAATATTAAATAGCCTGTACAATAGGCTACGTATGTCTATGCTCAATCCATTAGTTGTTTATATTGTTTCGGAAAGTCAAGTTAGAGTTTTTTCTTGAGTGTGGCACTATTTCATCATGTGACAGACTTATCATCACTTAGCATTTTCAGCTCTGCATTAAGTAGCAATCGGGAATCCCCATTCTAATTACAAATTTTAATATAATTATTATCTCAAAGTTTTGATATATCTACAATCATATTTTCCACACACACTAACAATGACGGAACTCCTCCCGGAACATATTGTGTGGGTCGTGTGCACCTCACGACATAACATCTTCAAGTCAGCAGTGGGCGAGCTACACT
This sequence comes from Ophioderma brevispina, assembly GCA_023653785.1. Lineage (NCBI taxonomy): Eukaryota > Metazoa > Echinodermata > Ophiuroidea > Amphilepidida > Ophiodermatidae > Ophioderma > Ophioderma brevispina. The sequence continues at coordinate 20,744 of JAMKCH010009075.1, forward strand.
CAATTCACTAACTGCATCGCAACAATCAGTACTTTTAACCATATGCACACACTATCCCTTCTTGTTTGACTTCAATCAGAAAGTGTTGAAGTATTTGTCCATATCCAGATCTAGTCCCCAATAATTGGACTCACATGAGGGTTTTCTTCTTCTTTGAACATTAGCCTTTAACATTCAAAATGATGTCCATTGATTATAATGGGCATTATGATAATTGTCCATCAAGAGTCCCTGATTTCATGCTCAGCAGGACTAGATCCAGATCCGAACCATCTATGGTAAAATAACTTTTTCATCATCTACTGACCTTCTGGTTCTGATACTGTAACCTACCTGTACATAGAATCTTGCACAAATAAGAATGGCTACTTTCACCAGTAACTCATTGTCAGCTTTTAAAGCATAACAGCAAACATTTTTGCAGAGTGCCCCCATTTTCAAAATTTGATATTTCTGCACAGTTATGTTGGTATTGTCTAGAACTATACCTGTGAACGCGAATGCTCAAAAATGCGTATTTAATCAAAAATTTATTTCTCTGTGTGTGATTTAGCGACGATATGAGCGACGTTAAATGAGGCCGGATGAAGGAACTTCCTGCCGGGATGGCTATCTGACCCTGACTATCTTCTGATTTATAGTTTTAAGTCTTGCTATCTTCCCTCGGTCCTTTTAGAGCGGTTTCCCATCCCAAGTTGGAAGCATTGATGTCACAGCTAACTGGTCTTTTTATAAGTCCTTGTAGACAAAACGGGCACCTCTGCGCTGTAAATAGATTCAATTTTGTCCATAGGCACAGTGTGGGGTCCCCCATCCGCTAGCAGTACTCTGGTTGGGACGGACAAGAGCCTTGAAGGCAGAAGCTTTCAAATCAGTTACAGGCATGTATACCTGCGTCTAAACTCAAACCTTAATTGGCTTGGTAGTGGTTTTATTGATGCTTGTCATCTAGATCATGAAGAGAGCTCTACCCCAAGATATGTGTGAGAGTTGGTCTCATGAAGTGTTCTATTATAAGTTTGGATTTGTGCTGTTTGGGTGTTTTGAACGAGAGACTTTAAGAGTGTAACATTTGTGTAACATTGTACGATCTGGTTCCAGATCTGTGCACAATGACCTGTACAGTTTTGACCTAAGCACAAACATCATCTTTCTGGGACCTGGTGTAACCACAACAACTGTTTCATATAGATTTTGAGATGCCAAGCTGTATGTCTATTTGCAGGAGCCGGTATGACAAATTTCCTCAAACACTTCATTTTTTCGCTACTTGGTGTTTTTGTGAACTCCTGCACTGTGGAAAATACATACTTATCTTGATTTTTAAGCTTAAATGCATTTCCACCATTTTTTTAAAATTCTGTATATTCTCGTTTTTGCTGCATATAATTAGTTGATTCATATTTGTTGGACAGAATTAAACACCAATCGCGCATGACTGAGGAACATAGCATATCGTTTGTAAGCGATGAAACTATGCGCAAAACTAGCAGCTCAGAGCTGTTGCCCTAGCCTCACATGAGGTGGCATATCTACTGTCCAAGTATTTTTTTAATCCCAAGTCCCCCCTGACCAAACAGATTGCATGCCATTACAAAAACAAACAAAAACAAGATGGGCATGCACTGATTCAGGGAGGTTAAATTTTTAAAAAGGGCAAAAAAGCTGACTTTGTCATCACCAAATGGCACGAATCTTCTCATGTTAAAGTGATAGAATATGCGGGCGCCTGCAAGCAACAATACCACAGCATACCGGCGGGTTGTACCCACGGCAGCGGCGCATACTTGTTGTGAGACGCTGCCATGTAAAACATATTGTCACACTGCAATAAACAAAAGCCGCATAACAACTCAGTTCTAAAAGTATAATTATACGGTCTGTCAATTCCACTTGTTGGGACAGAAGCGAACCACACGAGCGTGGAATGCATGAGCCAGGAGAACGTTGAGAATGCAACAAACCTGCTCCGCCGGAGCTAGTTGTTGCACTTAAACAGGTCTGAATCAGAGATTTCGAAATATTATTTTTTTGTGTAATAATGAAAAATAGTCAACTACTGTAGAACTAACCGATAGTAAAATCCTAAAATCCCAATTCCGAAACGTGAGAGAATCGGATTTCGTTTGAGCAGCAAACATTTAGGGTAGTAGTATTAAGTCCAATTAGGATAATACTGTGTAAACAAAAATTCAGGATCCGAAATTTTATACAAAGTTGGATTTTTCTATAGGAAGGAATTCGTTTTAAAGCTTAGAAATTTCACACAGTGATAGTATATGGACAAGCATATTGTAACATGCAAAAAACACAAATTTTTTTAAATTGAGGGCGCCCTCCTCAGGAAATCTCTGAGTCGGCCTTGAGGGGATGGCACGATTTAAGAATATGAAAGTTTCATCTTATAGATTGGCCTTCACTCCAAAAAACCATGTGTAAAGTTCACGCCGATATTTCATCGTTTTGTGCGAGAGCTAAAAACGTGGATTTGTAAGCCCCATAGAGCACAAACAAAAACTGCTCCGTTGTTTCCTGGTTTTAATTTATGCGCATGCGTACTGATGCATGAGTGAATTCTATTTTAGATGCCTGGTAAGCGTCGGCGATTCACAGGCAAACAGCGCCGAAATCTGAAGTACAAAATACCTTTTCATGTAAATATATTCTTACAGAAATGTAGACGAACGTCAAGGAACTAAAACCATTGAGGGCTGCATGACGCGTAATTAATGGTAAAGGGTGGAATTTTTGATCCTAACCTTGCACTATTTGCCGCTGCCAGGCGATTCACCCCCCCCCAAAAACCAGTCTTAAAATAGACACCTTGAAAAAAATAAAAGACATGCAGGGGGTGCAGGCCAAGAAATACGTAAATAAAAAAATCAAGTAGCCTACCGTTATTGTATAGTCTCAAATTAGAAATCCACGTGCCTACGTATTTTGGTAGTATGCGTACAGTATAATACTTAATCAACACATTATCTATTTCGCCAACCCAAGGCTGCAGCTAGCTGGTTTCCAACAGACTTACATGGCTGACGATAATTATACTAGAGAGATAAAAGTGATGAGAATCTTGTTACGTAATAGCTTGAGGTTGCAATCCGAATATCGCACCACACTGTGAAGGCAATAAGCATATTGTAACAATGGGTCAAATTATGTCTACTGAAATTCTATATAAAAGACATTACAATTTCAATACTGCATGCAAGGGGGAGAGTAGACTTCTAATTAGTCCCAATAATTGGAATTCCCATTGACGTGTCTTTAACAGTATGCCTTTGAAAGTTTTATATGTGTAAAGTCCCAAAACATTATGTGCATCATCAGCTATGACATTTTTGTGTAGGCCTTCCAAAATTGCGACCACTGACAACATCGCCTCCATCTTACCTGATTCCTATTCAAAGTTTCACCGATGCTTTCACTAAACTCTTCTACCTTTAGCACCAGTAATTAAGGAATCCAATTTTAAATGCGTGAATGGCTTAAAATCGCAATACAAAAATCGGGACTTACAGCTGTAGTCACCGGTCAGAATTTTACAAGTCTTGGAATTTCATTTAAATTTCACTCAAAAAAGGTTGAAGTATTACGACTATCATGTTGTTGATAACACTCTAAAGGAATACTTTCAAGGTGGAAATGAGGTAATTTTTGGGAAGCGTGAAAATTATTGGAGAATGTGCGACAAAAAATTTGTCTATCAGTTTTACACACTCTTGTGGCATGCGACTCTCCTTTGAGTTTAAGTTAATGGCATTTAGATAATGTAATCGGGAGGAGTCATGCTCAGAGGGACTAACCTTCAACTTATCATTTTGTTCCCATATCTTTCGTTTAAATAGTTGCATGTGGAAAAGGGCTAAATTCTGGAAAAAAAACCCTATGTCCTTCAGAGTTAGTCTTGGGTTGGCGATGGAGGTCACGGATCAGAAACGAAACCCTCTGCCAGAAGGCGAAGTTCATTATTTACACAGATCACGTCATTTGCCGGTGAAATGCGAATAAAAACACGTCACTGAACGTAACATGTAGGAACATGGCTTTAGTCGTGACAGTAAGACCACCTGGTGTGGCCGCCATTTTTTGTTTTTTAACCTTTGGAGAAAATGACAAGGTCGAATTAAAAATTCGCCGATTTCTTATTTGGCAGTAAGGGATGCATTCATAAAGGAGGTGGGACTGCGGTTATGGAGCTGTAATCAACTTTAACGATGAGTAAGTTAGGAATTATATTGTGTAATGTAGCGTGTTGTCCCCAAGTCAATTCAGCCACTCGGCCTTGTTCCAAATGTTGTACGTGGTGACGGCCGCAAAGCTGGCAACAATTCCCAGGGGGCCACCCAGGGTATGCGGTAACGATTCCGAATGTAGGTGATCACAGGTTGAAAAATGTAGAATTTCCCGGAAGATGGTCGCATTCTCACAGATTTCCCACTATATATTATGTGGTATTAAAATTCCCTCCAAATGGCCAAGTGTCCCTCCAAATGGCCAACTGTCCTGAGGAGGACTTCCCAAATTTCCCCATTTTTCAAGCCAGTAGGTTATGAGGACTCGGAGATGGGGATTATTTAGGGCCTGTCACATGCCAAATAAATTATATTGCGCTTTTCAAGTAATTCCATACAAGGTCTCCGTGAACACACTCATAACAAATAATTAGGGAACTAGTACATTATTATTCTTGTAAACAATATATGGAAAATTATTATAATATTTCACACCGTATTTAGTAATCATTCAAACATTGCGAGTGACGCAATGATGGTCACGTGTGCGGTTACGACGGGGAAAATACAATTCTGAAATTGTTCGAAAAACACAGGTGAATATTGCATCGACCTCTAAAACAAAAAACCGACCTAAAATACAATGACTGCTATCACGTAGTACAAGTGCTTTGTAGTTACCAATCTAATTAGTGTCTTCGTTACCTAATGCGAAAATTAATTAGAAGAGATCCCGGATTCAGGGTTTAAGATGTCAAATTCATAAATTCATGGGGAAAGAATAGATTTTTCACCCAAAAATGCAACGGAGTGGCGTTTTCTTTGTTTTTGCAGAGGAATCAGTAAGGTATCCGATGGAAAATTTTGTTAATCAAAAACACATCGCATTGGGGACAACATTGACCTTGTGGATTCATTATAAAAAAATTCTCTGAGCAGGATGAGTCATCAAGCAAAATTCTGGTTCACCGAAAGGTCACCGGCGGTCAGTGACGTCATAATTAGTGGCGCACTTCATTAATAGCCTAATCCAATTTCTAAAGTAAAAGTGTTTGTGTCGAGTATGTAAAAAATTAATATATTGGTCGACCAAAAATGGGGCACATTTTCGCTCATAAGGTCCAAACCAAACGTCCTTTGGCTCTAAGATTTCACAGGGTAAATGCGAAATAATAGTAGCTTTCTTCTGATACCAAAATGTTGACAACTTCCGGTAAAATGGGGGGTCTGGGGACGAGGCGATTAGCGAATCGGGGCCATGGACCTTTTAAAAATTGTTGAATGAACTTTTTTATCATGTTTATGAGGGTGTTTGCGTACTCCTGTCCAAAGTATCCCCTCACTACCACATGAGGAACACGTACCGCATATACGAATCGCATCAATAGCGATTGAGTTGGAGGAGTAGGTATGTTTAACCCGCAGTGGGCACAATTACTCTCCTTGTAGCCGGCTGAAACCGTGCAGGAGGTTCGAAACGGGATCCTAGGCAGGGTTGGTTCCAATGGAATGCTAACTTTGCAGTTTGGTTTTCTTGTGGAAAACTACACTTCGGTTGGCCGTTGTCAAGCTTTTGACATATGAAGATCAAGCATTAACCTGTAAGCGAGATCTACCACAGCTGCAAAGCATGTAAGCGACACGAATATAGTTGAAAAAGAGGAAAATAACACAGCCCGTATTAGTAGTGCCATGGTGATGTCATGTTTAGAAAACTCAACTTGACACGGCCAAGGCAGTCAGTGAGTGTAAATAATTGTGAAGCGTCATTGTTGATTGATTTGCACCAAAGTAGTGATGAGCGATACTGGTATTACTTTCCAAAATCAGTGGCGGCAAGCCTCAGGCCTCATTCAATATAGCAACTTCACCCAAATGCAATCAGCTGTAAAATTACAGGCACCAACCAGTTTAGGTGGCTCGCTGGATGTGGAACGTCGTGGATGTTACTTACCATAAAAATTTATGTAACTCTATGGTCTATATTCAGAGGTAATATCAGTGATCCCCCCGAAAAAGAATCAAATATTTTAACTTTGCAGAAAGAAGAGCGTAAAAGTGAAGAATAAATCTGGAGCGTCTACAGTTCTCAAGTTATTTTCCCACCAAGCAAAAAAAAAAAATGATAGAAAAGGAAGAAAAACAGCAAGGTCCAAAAGATGTGAACTCCATGAATTACGTGTTGTAGTAATGTCCGTACAGACGATAATGACTAAAAACATCCGATTGTGATCGTGTTTTGGGGAGTCCAAGTGTGGGAGAATACGGAATCCAAAAACATCGATAATGATAATAAACTTGTTATAATTTCGCCCCACACTATTAATTGGTCTCGCTATGAGTTTTAAAATAGTGGGCTCGACTTGCGTCTCACCCACTATTTTTGCAGCAACTCATAGCTCGACCAATTAAATTTGGGCTGAAAGACACTATCAGTGTATTTGGAAAATATTTGAAAATTTCAGGAATAGCTTCAAAGTGAAGAATAAGTCTGTAGAATTCTAATAAGTTACCTGTTCACAGCTGTAGGATTGGACAGAAAAGTAAAAAATGGCAGGTTCCCAAGATTATGATTTCTGCCATTCAATACGGTGTTGTAGTAAGTGTCCGAACGGACAGTAATGACTAAAATCTCCGCTCCTGTCCTTATTAGGTTTCATTTTGTCCTACCATTGCAGGGTCAGGGTATGTAGGATACCTGTACTTGTTACGTAAATGCAAAAATGAGTTTTATGATTTTTTCGATTTTCTTGATTTAGAAACCTGATAGGCCTTTAATTCAATTCAATTTTATATACAAATTTTTGTGGAGTTTATTGCCGGCAACATGCCTTGGGCTTTCCTACATTTGGGGAAGTCATAAAAGAATCCGGAATATATGAACCAAGATATTGAATTCAGGACATTTTCGAGTTCAACTCCTTTGATGGTCTTAACGCAGACTGACGATGGAATATTTACCAGAAGGGATTTAGTTTATGTACGAACAAAAGCCTTGTTTTAACGAACTTCAAACCAAAATGGACCTGACATGTACGTACATCATGGGTACCTTTTTATCCAATATTGAAATGTAACATCTAATACCCACCACATAAATAAAAAATTAAAAGTAATGGGCATATGTTAGACTATTAGGAGAGGAGGCCTTCCACGTGAAACATCACTTCTTCCTTCTCTTCTCCTCTCTTTTCCTCCTCCTCTTCATTGTCCTCCTCCTCCTGCTCCCCCTCCTGCTCCTCCTCTCAGTCGAGATCCGAACACACACTTATTCACTCTTACTATTAAAATCTCAATTCCTTTGGCACAGTTCAGTAACTTGCCATTCACCAATGTATTTAATAAAATAATACCCCTGGTTTCGGGTCTGATCTACGAACCCCCAATTCCCACAAGGCCAGTTCATGTCATTGTATGTACAAGTCAACCCTGTGTTCCTGGTTGAAGCATTTGTAACTCATAGTGTTTGCTAAATCATCCGGCAGTGCTGCTGCCAGTTCATTCTATAGTGAAGCCGTGTGTAAAGCATATGGTCCGACAGTAACCATGTCCGGGTAGGCGAGCGGTCAAGCTTCCAAAGTGCTTTATATTTTTTTTTTCGAGTAACCCCTCCCCCTCGGTAAACAAAACACAACCACTTTTATTCACAGGCCCCTTTATATAAGGTTTTAATGAAACCCGATGGTTGTGGTCAAAAATTGGTGCAGTGGTGTTTTTTTTTTTGGCCAACAAAACCTATTGGTGTTTTTTGTTGTGGCTAAAAATACAGAAAAACATGAATTTGTTTTTTAATTTTACAATCCAAAAGCAGCACAAATCCTCATACATAAGTACCTTTTGTTTTAGATCTCTTTAATTTTAACATTGGCCATAAAAAGGCCAGATGTTATTTTTTGCTGCCAAAATGCAGTAGAAAGGAGTTATTTTTGGGGTAGAAAGGTAATTTTTTGGCTAAGAAATAAATTCAACAAAAATAAGTAATTTTTATTTCTTAAAAAATGACAAAACACCACATTGTATTGTAGTACTGCATGGATGTTTTATAGTTATATTCTGTATATTGTGGGTGGGTCAGTGCAGAGTGTCCCTTAAACACGCCACACTTTTTAGCTAATTAAAGTTTAATACAACAATTGGCTAGAACTGCCATTTGTGTTGACAAATTGAGAAAATATAATAAATGTCAAAAAAAGATTTCGGCCAAATAACGGAAAGATTAAACACTTAATTGTTACTTTTTTTGGTAGACTTATTGTTGTATTGGTTCACAAAATAAGTCTGCTCAACAAACTTGGGAAATGGAAATTTAGTTAATATCCAATTTTTTGGCCTAAAATACGCAAAATAATGAAAAAAAAATGCATTTTGGCACACGTTTTATAGTTGATATGCAATGATTACTTTTTTTTTTTCGACAGCTTCCAAAATTACATTCGGCTTTCACTTTATTACAATAAATCCTGGCAATTTTTGAAAGTTACCTAATTAGTATCCAGGGGGCCCGTTTTCCCCCACTTGTTATAAAATGCAAATTTTTTAGTAAATCATTTTTTGTGGCCTTGCCCCGCATTTTTGTGTGTTTTTTAAAAGGTTTTCAACAGATTTGTTAACGTTTTCTCCCCCAGGGTAAGGGGTAGCCCTTGTTTTTTGAACTGGGCAAGAAAAAAAGTCCAAGAATTCAATGACAAATAATTTCCGTGTAGCGCATCCTTTTTCGACCTAAAAAAATCTGCAAAAGGCTCTTAGGGCTTTGGCCTGTTGGAAGCTGAGACAAACCTACATTTGTCTTTTCCGTAAAAAGTTTTCAAGACTTTCCTGTGACAGGATTGTAATTGAGTCAATTTTCCCTGAAGCCACTTTTGATGTACTTGTCTTTGTATGGCCTGTGTCTGGATTTTGGTTGGCTGCTGCACACTTTCCATCCTTTGCTATGGCCCTGTCCTGCATTTTCGATTCGTTTTTCCATAATTAAAGTCTGACTCAAGATTTCGAAATATTATTTTTTTGTGTAATAATGAAAAATAGAGTCAGCTTGAACTAAGATAGTAAACCCTAAAATCACAATTCCCAAATTTTTTGAGATGAATCGGATTTTTCGTTTTGATGCAGTAAACATTATGTGTTTAAGTAACAAAAAAAATAGTTCCCATAGATACTGTGTATCAAATTCCGGATCCGGAATTTATAACAAAGTTGTGATTTTTCTATATGAGGAATTCGATTTAGCTTAGCAATTTTCACACAGTGATTATTATCTGGACAACATTTGTCCAATGCCAAAACAACGATTTTTTTGGAAATTGGAGGGCGCCCTCCCAGAAAAATCTCTGAGTCCGGCCCTTTAATAATTGTAAATGTTCTACAATATAGATGTAGCAGCATAGATTAATGGTTAATAATGTGTCAACCAATTGAAATGCTTATTAATTTTAACAAATTGCATTCACTTAATTAGGTTAGCTTTAATTTCTCAGTTTTATCCAAATTTAACATAGGGGACCCGTTTATTCAGATCGGGGTAGAATAGAAACATGGTAGAAGGAAGGCATTGACATAAATGTAAGAGGGGAAACAATAAAAAGAAATTTGGGGGATTTCTGAACACATGAAAAAGCTGAAGAATGCAAAGAGGACAGACAGTGGTCGCACATGAGAAAGGAAAGGAAAGGGGGGAATAAGGACCACTGTCCCAAATAGATCATCCAAAAACAAATAGTCCCTTCTTTTTTGCCAATCTGATTTCAACATACTTCCACGCCCAGAGTAATTTGGTCCCAAATATGTCATATTTTTTTGCACTTACTTATACTTTTTGCAATTTTGGTGGACCTTGAATCATTTGTGTTTCTAATGAAATCATTGTTTGAGAATGCTGATTAAAATGCCTTAAATTTTTGGTACCCCGAGCGAACATAAACGCCCTGCCCCTTTCCTGTAGCATTATAGTCAGGGAGTGGTATATTATAATCATTATGGCCGGTTTTAAACTGGATTTCAGAAAAGAACTGCCCATATCCGACAATCACACAATGCCATAATTAAAATAATGACATACATTTTTTTAATTTTAGATGAAGATCTTTCATAATGGATTGCATTTAGCATTAAAAAAATGAAATTCATCTCGACCTCATTTAAAATCTACTTAGATAGGACTTGTTACATAGATCTCAAAAATCATATTTCTGTTCGTTCTGGCCAGAAATGCTGTTTTTGACTAAATTGTCCAATTTTGACATTTACCGTCATACCTAAACTGAATGTTAATGGTATTATCAAGTATTTTCAGCTATATTTAGAGCATAAACATGGATTTTTTAATGTGTAGCTAAAGTTTAACAATTATTCGGGTTTTAGAAACCTATTTGAGAGAAACGTATATTTTCACTCATATCACAATAACACATGATCTTCGGAGGTCGTAGAGAAATAGATAATGTCTTATATAAATCAAGGCATTTTTTTTTTTTTTTTTTTTTATTTGACAGACATAAGAGCTACACATGTGGCTCAAATTACATAGTGTTTTACAGGAACACAATCATTCTTACATACATTAAACAAAAATACCTTGAACAAATAACAGAGAGTTCACTTATTCTTACAGAAATTCATCTTAATTAATATCAATGTACAAATAATTTTACGCCCGAACTTGCCACTTATTTACGAAATTTGGTAGATTACCATAACAAACAGCCCGGTATTTACAACGTGTATATATTTTATTTCATGTTTTATTACCGCCTCAATACTAATACTCGGTAAAGTTCTTAAAATTTTTGACCTGTACACATGAAATTTAGCTATGACCGTTATCAATGTAAAAATTTAATCTGTTTTTGTTCCAAAAAGGATTAAACGGGGTTGTCATTTGAAAATTGTAACTTGTATCATTTTTGTTTAATCCAAGCTACTAAAATGCGAACCAAAATGTTACCGCTATTTGACATTCCACAAATGGGTAGATGCATTATTGTCTCGGTTTCATATTACAAAACGTGCGACAAATCAACTTGACTGATGTTCCTGTTAAAAAGTAAAGTATGGTGGCAATTATTCTTTGGTTTATTCTATATTGAACCAGTGGTAACTTGGTGTCTCTTGAGAACTTAAATTTTAATGTTACCATATCTCTTTCCAAACCGCATCACTTATATTTAGAAGCACTTGCCATTTGTTTGCAGCAACTTTATAATTTAGGAGACTGGATAAAAAGCGTCCATAAAGGTTCCTGCTCAACCTTTTTGTTGTTTTAAGATCAACTTCACGAGAGCTGGCTGAAAAGGCTTGTATAAGTTTTTTCATAAACCATTTTTTTACATAATGAACTTTTGTTTTTAATTGATCGTGATAATGCCATTATATTCCTAGATCGTTGGTTTTTTACGGGAGTTACATTTACAATTCTTGTTCCATTGACAGAAAAGTACCATCTTCGCTTTCAGAAGATCTTTTCACGAATAATGACACCCTTTGATTTCCCAGTGATATAATTAACAGAATAGCCACCAACTTTTATTTTGTCATTCCACCAAAGATCTTGTTTAGCGCTCCTATTGAAACCCAAGTTCTGATTATTTAACAACACTTTAATTAGTGAAATCCATAGTGGAGTGTATCAAACCAGAACTTATTTTTTAATCTTCATTTATATAATTAAAAAATGATTTATTTATCCCAAAACAATAAAGATCATCACATCTGAATTTGCAGATAAAAGGAACACTCTTATCCTTTGGATCCCCATTTATAACACGTCGATCAATTCCTTTCAATGATTCAATGGTGCATTTCAACATTAGGCCTCTTACACCCCCAATTTTCGTAATGTTGTCCAAACTGCTTCCCTATTTACTTTACCGGCTTTCCGTTTCCAGACAAATCGGGAAATATCGTCCATTCAAAGTTTTAACAATCCTTACGTGGGTTCGTTAACATCTGCGCTCTATAACTTAATTTAAGATAACACGAGGGATTTCACCACAACTACTTTAACCAACACTTGGGGTTTTTTTTTTTAGGTTTTCGTTTTGACCAGGTGGACATTTGTTTCTTCAGAGCTTTCAAGACTCTTATTATAGTTTAATATCTGGGCATATCTGTCCAGTTTGTTTATACTAAAAGATATCCCCAAAGTATCAAGGTACCATCAAAACCAACTCCAATATTTCATTTCAGTCTATTGCATATTGGCAAGTGGTTCTATATTGTTTGATCCAATCCATACAGCTGTAGTTTTATCCATATTAACTTTAAGAATTCCTGATATCTATTCATAGAGAAAGTTTTGTAAAGTTTGTACAAGCAACTTTCTAGTGATTTTTCAGATCCATCTAAAATAAAGTTTATCGTCAGCGTACTGAGAGATTTTAAAATGCTGTCATTAACCGATAATCCCATTTTTCTGTATCATCGAACATTGTAGCTAATCTTCTCTGCACACAAACACAACACCAAAATGTATGGGGAAAGTGGATCACCTTGTCTGCAAGAAATCCACAACAAAATAAAAAACAATTTGAAAAAAAATTGAGATAATTACACGTTAACAATTCCCATGACGATGCATTATTATATGTTCCAGAACCATTTACATATTCTCTTTCCGAAATACAATTCCTTCAATGTAACTTAGGATAATTTGGTGTGCGGAGACCGTGTCACAGGCTTTTCAATCGTCAGTAACGCATACCAGGGTATATTAATCTCAGATAATTTAAATGTCTAAATATCTTATTTTTCAACCATAAATCTATTTGGGACAAAACCATTCAGGCTGGTCTTCTACATTATTTTGGGAAGGATTGATTGAATTCTGTTGGCTATGCAAGCTGATGCTAATTTGGTAAAAATATTTAAAAGGGACAATTGGTCTCCAATTTTTAATTAAGTGTCGAGGTTCTCTCCCTTTGTGATAAGAACAATAGACCATTGTTGTGGTTGGTGATAAAGATCCTTTTTTGAACGGCATTTAAAGACGAGAAGAAAAACAAGAAAGAGTTCAGAACCACAACTGTATAAACCACAGTAAAACCATCAGTCCGGGTTTATTGCTTTTTCATATTTATTAAAGCCGCAGTTAATTCCTCTATCGTTATTTCCCCTTCTAATGGCTTCGGGATTGGATTTTTGTGAGAGTTTTATTAGAGGTAGATTATTGGGTTTTAATTCTAAATTGTTTATATTGTGTTGCTTTTTCTTTTTTTCTTTGTTATAGATTCTTATAAAAAGCACACCTCTTTCATAATTTCTCCTGAGATGTGATTAAACTGACCATCATGTTTAATATTCTATGATCTGCTTTTTACCCATAATTTCTTTTTTTCCAATTTAAAAGTATTTGTTGTTTTCTCCTCGCCCTCTTCAATCCATTTAGCTCTTGATCTAATGAAAAAACCATTTATTTTTTCTTTCTAATTTCTTCAAGTTACATCTGCATTGTATAATTCAATTGCTCAAAATTTTCTGCAGTTGGTATCATTTAGTCAATGCCGCTTCCAGATAATTTTCCTAATCTAAAATACAAAATTGAATTTTAATTTTCTTAGTTTTGGTCTAATTCTTGTCTTTCGGTTTTGCAGAGTACTAATGTAACTCCTCTAATTTCTATAAGAGTGCCTAAAGAAGTTGTCGTCAATTTGGAACTTAAATCATTGAAATCAATTTTTTCAATGGTTTGTCGATATTGTATTAATTACAGCATATAATTTTTAACATTTACAATAGCTTCTTTACAACTTTAACATATTCTCATCTTCAGCATCATTATTAATTTAATTTCCCCAGTGCCTTTCCCACGTGTATCTTGCTCTTACATAAAGCACTACCTGTAATTTGGAAGATCTGTTCTATACCCCAGGTAAATAAATCTGTAGAATCTATAAATTGAAAAAAAAAAAAAAAAAAAAAAAATTCAGAGGAACTAAAAGAATCTAACCTTAGCTTGTTTTTACTGGATTAACTTTTATACGCCAGGTAAATCTTTTAGAGTGTTTGGATTTAAAACTCTCTGGATCGCAAAGATTTCATTCTTTCTTTCTTACTCAGACTCTTTCTTTTCTTTAGCTTTGGGATTATTCGTGTTTAAATAATTAAAGGTATCCCAAATTTTATCGTGCAACCAAGTTGAAATCTCCACATATAATACAGTGGGGGGTTATCAAAATTTCTCAGTATTTTTTAAATCTGGGTATAGAAATCATGGTCGGGGTCGCTTGGACCATACAGACAAAACTAGTTGTAATGTCCTATCGACACATGCATATATCAAGTAACAATCCCCAGTTTCCCATCGTATCCCTCACTAATATTCCATTTGAAATCAACTTATTATTTAATAAAAAACAGCTACCCTACCCCTCTGGAATTAGTTTTATAAAAACCATCTTTGAAAGGCTTCATGCCCCACTCTTCCCTTATCATAATCTATTTTCCCATTTTTGATCCCAATGTACATCTGGAATGCAAAAAGCTTTTCTTTGTAGATAATAATTCAAACAACAATCCCTCTTTTCGCATTATCAGAAAGCCCTCTACAGTTTAAAGCATATCTTTATTGCATTAATCGATATTCATTTATTGGATTGAAATGCCTGAGCCACGGTGATTTTTGAATTTCCAAAAAGAGCCCATGTATTTTGCATATTTAAATTAGAAGCAAGTTTGTCAATACTAAAAATTTTGGACATAAACACATACAAGAATAATCCTACATATACAACGCACAACAATGTGCAACAACAAATGATCTCTTGTCCACGACCCCATCCCGAGAAAATCAACACTGACTGAAATGCCATACAAGCACCCAAACAGAATTTTACTTTGCCCACACCACTACTGAGTGAAATACGCGGTTGAAACGAACTTGTAAAGGACCAAGCTAAATGAAACCTTTGCATGAGGTGGGATTTTTCGGTCTTGAATGTATCAAAACCCAGTTAAATTGGTCCAATGCTATGTCATAATCCTGTCTTGAACAGTCAGTTACTATTATATAATAGATAATTAATGGTTTTACTTCCAGATATGCTACACAAATTAATTTTATACTGGTACGTCTACTTCGGTCGGTGTAAGTACAAGATCGTTGTATAAGGCCTACTATTTCAAAATATTTTAACTCATTGCACGCAGGGCAAATCTGTTTTATTACACCACATATTCCAACCCCAAATTCAGTGGCCCCCGAGTTGGCTTTCCAAATAATGCACATATGGCATTTGGGGAAGCCGCTAAAAAACAAAAATAGGCTTGTTTTGGACTCAATTTAAATGCATTTAAACCTGTTTTTTGAATATGCCCAACAAAATAAACTGATTTGGAATATTTATACATATAATGAACTGAAGACAAACAAAATACACTGTTAAAGACCGACTCAAGAGATTAGCTGAAAATACAATTTTCTAAAGAAAATCGTTTTTTTTTTCCAGCCTAAGCATAACTTTTCCTCCAACAGTCATTTATCTCTATGTAAGATTTATTAAAATTTTACCGGCGGCCTAATATAAAAAAATCGCACAATTTTAATACAATTTTCGGATTAATAATATACGATTCATTACACAAAACGAATCAAATTCATCCCTAATTTAGGGATTGAGCAAAGTAGGTGACACCCTAATTTGAGTAGGCTTGTTTAATACACGAAAATATGCTTCGAAATCTCTGATCTGCCTTGAACAGTTCAATCTTATGACAAAACATAAATCAAGGCATTTTGTTTGGCTAAAAAAAAACGGTTAAAGTAATGCCACCCTAAAGAGTAAACATATTTTAAAATTTTGCAGGAATAGCTTATGAAAGTGAAGAATAAGAAGTTCCATTAGACTATATTCTAAAGCGAAAATTTGATTAAAAGGAGAAACACAGTGTCCAAAGATAAATGAATCTCCATCCATTTAGTGTTTGTAGTAAGTGGTATTGTTGTTCCTTATTAGTGCTTTGGTCGTAACCTTAGTGTAATCGTAACTAAACATTGTTACTACCATGCTAAAATCTGAATTTTGAACGATTTTTTTTTTTCGATTTTTCGTTGAGCAAATCATCTTGCTCTTTGTTAGCTTTATTTCCCCATCTAATTTTGCCCTTTCACTTCCAGTTCTCAACGTGCTGGAGTTACTTAAAAAAAATAGTGACAAAACAGCATTCCCGCATAGGTCGTCTGATTAATGACCCTACGTAACTCTGAATTAACCTTTGACATCCTTCATGTGTTACCCTAACGTAGACCGCTTGTCCAATGTACAAGCAAACCAAGTCTCCCATCCAGAAAGGGGTGTAATACTGTAAAATGTTTGACAAACACGGACGGCCACGCCAGACACACGAATTATGCCGAAATAAGGTCTTTCCGATTGCATTGGCCTAAACCTTCCAAATTGTTCTCGGATAGGTGGTCCTATAAGCGATTTACAAAGTGTCTTATCCACGGGGGGCTTTTCCCCCATTGTTTTTTTTTCTCTCTTCCCCCCCCCCGCCCCGGCTGAAAGAAATGACGGATTTTGTTCGACAAAATCAGCGATTTAGGGCCGAAATTGGTTAAAATTATAAAAATTGTTTATGTTTCTCCCCCAAGCATTTTACTTTTGCCTCAATACACCACAAACCACAATCAAATACAACACCCTCTGATTTACCTTATTATTTATTACAGGATTGTTTTACACCACATGTACAAGTCCCGCACAATTATTCTTTGCAGTAAAATCATTATTAAATGATTTATACTGTAATTTACGATTCGGTTCATACGGTTAACATTAACTTCAATCTTTTGATGTTACTAAACCGTTTTACCTGTATGTTTTGGTCCATATTACCCAGGTTTTTTGACAAATCGATAAAATCGACGGTCCGTTTTGACAGCAAAATAAATCTAACCATCTATAAAATTACAAACCTTTGCGTATAGAGTGCTGTTAAATTTGCAAAATATGTAGAGGCATTGAGAGGGAGAGAGTGAGGATAGCTGGGGGACAAAAATAGACATTCCTGCTTGCACCATAATGGGGTCATCTTCCAAAATAATCAAATTTATTATGCAATACTGGGTGGTGCCGCATGCGGGACTTTTAACATCATCCCATATGCACTAGTTATAATGTGAATGGCCGTCCGTGAGAGGGGCTACGTTTACAGTTAGAATCTACGAATTCAAACCAGATCTTGATCCCATTCATATTTTAAAATAGGCACATGAACGAGGTTGACGATAGGCTATCCCCTAATAATCCACTGAGATATCATCCAGCCGCGGCGGAGATCCCGTTGAGATCGCTGGATTTTCATTAGTACTGCATATTGCCCACGCCTACTGGCTGAACTGGAAGCAGTTAATCCACGTCAGCGCGTTCACTTTTTTGTTTGCTAAATTTTCGCTCTTGAGTGAACTTAGGCTAGCCTTCAAAAGGCTTCAAACCCGGGGGGGGGGGGGGGGGGGGGGGTTCTCCGGGGTTTGTTGGGGTACCCATGCTCGTTCCAAGGGTTCTGAAGGTGACCCTAACGGGACCATTTTTCAGTGAAAATACCTGATACCCCTAACAGCTCTAACGGGCCGCAATTGCAGTGAAATTATACCCCTTGCGGACCTTTTCTAAATCCGTGAAACATATATACTTTAAAAAAATATCTCATATCAAGAAAATGACACAGTGTGCTACGGGCAGAGAAAAATACACATTTGGGTTATTTTTGCTTGAGATGTTTAGGTTAATTTTTCCTATTTGTATCATGGAACCAGTCAAATCACCACTGATTTTGATACCCCAGCGGGAACTAAATTGATTTATTGTGACTTTGATACCCCTAAGCGATAGTCCCTCAGTTTGCAGCTAGTCCCCTCTTTTTTTTTGGAACGAGAATGGGTACCCAGACCAAAAACCCCAGAACCCCCCCCCCCCCCCGTGCTTTCTAAAGTGTGGGTCGTCGCCATTCGCGTACGTAACTTTTACCCCCTTTTCTTTCGACCTCCTACAAGAAATGTGACAATTCCATGATGACTGGGAAACCAAGCCTGGAAATATCTCGTCAGTCTTAGCCCATCACACTCGTCGTGTCCTTCAATTTAAGAAACTCAAAACTTTCATAGACTAATTTGTTTGTAGGACCTAAATAATGAGAAGTGTAAATCTGTTGTGAAAATAAACAAACGAAATTATTATTGTTGTTGGTTGTGTTTCCCTCCTTTCCCCCTAAACTATACCCAGTCCCGCCATTGGTGCAATACAAATACAGTGGCGGCGCCAAGGGACACTGGAGGAGGATTGCCCCTCTAGCTTTTTTTTATCCCACCCCCAGTTTTTCCCCCCCTCCGCCCGACAGAAGAACAATGGACGAATTTGGGTCCAAATCGGTGATTTGGAACAAATTCACAACAAATTTTGTGTTGACGAAAAAATCATAAATTTTTGGGCCAACCCGGAGGTTATATGTGATTTTGGTCCGCCGTTTTTAGTGCTTTGTCAAAGACTCGGTTTAAAATCCTGGATGGGAGGTGAAACTACAGAGGGTTTCGCAGAATTCAGAACCGACCAATTTTGGTTGGTCACCCCTTTCAGGGTGGGTAGGACACGATCTGCTGGATTTGGGATTTCCAAAACGGTAATTTGTGGAACTTCTACGTGCATTTTTACTATGATGGCCGTCTCGGTCCGGACATAAAAACATCTCTTAAACCTTTGTTTCAAAAGAGCTTAGTAATATCATGAGAAATTAATAAAAAAATACTGATTTCAAAATCCGTCGGGGTTAGTGGATTAACCCCGATGCAAAATAGTGTAATTTCCAATAACGATCATTTAGATTTAAATATTCGTGACCAGGTCTAGTCTTTAGTCAAGTCTGTGTGTAACCGTTCGATATGCCGTTAAGTCTTTGAAATAGACTAGCACCTGGAAGTTGATGCCGTTTTGAATTTGCTGTTGCTATTAGGTGGGCATGTCCTACCCCCCTGGTCCCTTTTAGCTGATAGTATACAAATATTGACTGGTCATGAGGGAAATGTTGCAAAATAACTACCCGAGGTGACTGGAGACCGTGAGCCTACTATTTTCCCGAGACCAAAGGTCGAGGGAAAATAGTAGGCCCACGGTCTCCAGTCACCGAGGGGAGGTATTTTGCAACATTTCACGAATATAGAGCAGTCAATATTTGTTTTATATAACATATAAAAATATTTCTGTCATTTGAAAAAAACTTGCCAAGTCTCATTGAGATCAGCTGCCACCGCAACTCAAGGCTAGTCAAGATACCAATGCAGGGAAAAAAGTTCCCATAAAAATGAACTATTTCCCCGTGATATAGTATCCACCAATCAAATGACAGAAATATTTTTATGTGTTATATAATACCCGGTAGTTTATGTTTCCATAGAGTAATACAGTTACAAGGTCTGTAACACAGACTAGGTGGCCGTAGGCCTACCCATGATCCTATTGCGGTCTGACAAGAGTTGTGTAGGCAGCACATTTGACCTGTTCATCACACCCCCACATTACGACGGACCAATCCAAGAACACCCTGGATGTGGTTGTTCCATGTCAATGTGTTGTTAAAACAAACTCCCAAATAAGGACGAGATTCAACGGACTCCAACTGTTGCCCACAGAATTTGTATGAAGCTGTGTTTTGGCAGAGAAGATGGGAAGTTTTGGTGGATTTCTGATGCCAATTGTCATCGTGACACACTTGCTTGGGTTGAAGGACATTAATAGACTATGGGGCGTAGACCAAATAACAAGCTGCGTAACAAATTCCGTAGTCCCTTCAAAGGGATAAGACAAACTCGGTGTCAAAATTATGATACATTATTAACATGACAGAACCGTCGAGTGCACAAAATACAAACTTGCCAATTTTCTTAAAAATGAATAAAATGTCAAATCAATTTCTCTTTCATAATATCAGTGACCGATGGATTGTAAAATTCAGCAAAACCATTACTTAAAGTATTACAATGGGCACGCGGCGGGGAGCCATTGTGAAAAGACAGGTTGTTATCACCTCCACGATTCAGGTTGAGTAGCAAAATACCCGTCCTCTTCACAATAAACTAACCAGTTACAGTTCTTCTGGAAAACGCGGTTAACGGGATCTGGGTTCTACCGGAAATCTTTTTTTACCGAAATTGCATATCCCACAATGCAACCAACGATGTACGAGTAAAATATCACAGATTTCTATTTATAATAGAAATCTGTTATAGGGGTAAGTGGGGATGCCGAACACCATTCGATTGAAGCAATAAGCCATGGTAAAACAATTTTTGCGTAAAGATAACATATCAATAAAGTGTTTTTCTTAACTCAAACATGTTAGAAAAGGAAGTTATGATCAAAACAAAAAAATGGCAATCGTTCGGGTTACCGACACCCCACGGGCTAATACCGAACTTGTTTTTTCAATGGCAGCCCCTTTTGAGGACAAAATAGCAATTTTGTTTTTTTGCAACCTAAAGCAATGATAACAATGTATATTGAAAAGCTCGATGAGAGTTTTAAATTATGTAGATGAAATGGAGCTGCCTAGATTGGTTGCCATGGAAACGGTTCGTTCGGGATTACCCAAAACCAGGTGAAGTTTGTATTCTCATTATTTCATAAAACTTCGTCATTCATGGGCGTTGACCCCGGTGTACGTGTTTTAATGGTAACGGAACACTAGTCCTATTCAAACTATTAAATACCCTTTCTTTCTCTTCTTGAAGTGGAGATGTGATACGTATCCAGAACTATATTCCAAATATTCAATTTCACATAAAAAATGTTTTTTTGAATTCTCGAGATTCGCGAGATTTCAATATTGGTCAGTTTACATTTGAATTAAGTCCAAAGGCAGATAACACCTAGGGTGCGAAAATGCGTCTCCATCCTGTCGCAATATAGAGAAATCGCTGCGTTCGGGGTTCCCCTCGTTCGGTATTAGTGTATTACCCGCACTCTCCCCTAAATAGAAATCTGTGGTAGATAAGCCTCAACTCAATGCACGCTCGCGCGTTTAGTGCGCCAGACCTTTTAAAACTACACGCCTATTTTGTGCCGCAAAAAATACAAGGCAATCAAAGAGTATATACTCGTTAGGCTCACGTAAAAATTTATGTACAGAAAACGGTTTTTCGCACTGTTATGACAGAAAATGACCGTATGAAACAAAACACCATTAGAATATATATGCGCTATGTATTTTATATACTCGAAATGTTGGTGCATTGCGCGATAGGAATTTCGGTAAAAAATGATTTTCGGTAGGAAACCCCAGGATCCCGATGCTAAAATGAAGTAAGAAACAAAGTTGTTAGGTCAAAGCTTGCCCAGCAACTTCTGGCATGAGTTGTTTGTCTTCCTTCCTTTGCGATAAATGATGAAAAACATGCACAAAAGTTAATTGAACGCACTATGGAAGCTCAAGATTTATTGATTTGCGAATGAGAATAAGATATGCGCTTACGTCATAAAAAAAAAAGACTTCGTTTAAATCGGAGAGTGGTAACACCTGAGTCTTTCCAACCGAGACACAATATAACAATGTCCTACACTCCCGATAACAAGGAATCTGAAGTGTTTTCTACACCGCAACCGGGCCGGGTAATTGAATATCTTAGCTCCAATGGTTTGATGAAGTCTTGCGTATCTATTGGTCAACTGAATTCGGGACAATAAATGACGTGACATTTTATTAATTTACAAGATGTGCAAGGTTTTATTTGGGGCCCACCCCCCCGAACGGTATATGATTTTAATAAATTATTAGAATTTGCACTTGGTTTCCCCCAAGCATAGAAGACAGGCCACACAGTAATAACCAACCCTCATGCATTCTTCCAGCTTATACGATGTTACTAGTGCGAGAGATGATTTATCCACACTACCTGGCGCATACACGAGACAATCGTCAGCAAATAATCTAACTCTAGTCGAGATGCTGGTAGGCAGGTAGTTGATGTAAAATATAAAGCATGCCGTCCAAAACCGTTCCTTGTGGCATGCAAGACAAACAAGGGCTAGTGTTCAGAAAATTTCCCATCCACCATAACCTGCTGTGTTCTACCAGTGAGAAAAATGTCTGGATCCAATTTGCGATCTGGCTAGACATCCCATAATGACGGAGTTTGTAGTTTTTGTGATGAGTCTGGTGTGGCACTTTGTCGGAGGCTTTTTGGAACAATTAAGGCCATATCAACAAGTTTTTCCTTATCCAGAAGCTTGGCAAATCATTAACAGTGTGTGAGACGATTGTGTATCGGTTGATCTACGTGGCCTAAACCCATGCTGCATGGGTGTCATTCAGAATGCCATTAGCTTCAGCGTGTTATGATGTGACTTGCGATAATAGCTCCAAAATCTTGCAGACAACTACGTCAGGACACTGGTCTCTATTAGATGCTCCGTCCGGCTGCCTTTATGAAGATGGGGTTATATTTTGTGCTCATAAACATGGACGGACTTGGCCTGTATCGATAGATGTCTGAAAGATGTGTAGATATGGGGAGATATCAGATATCATCAGTGCCCTACTTCAAAACCCCGGGGCCACTTGTATTCAAAGGTGGGGGATATGATGCCGTGAAATGATTTCAAAATGCCCACACAAACCACGTATTTCCACCGACTAAAAACAGCCTAAAACATATCCTAAACAAGTTTTTATCTGTTTATGATACCGCAACAAGTACGCAGTGCATGAAATCGTAAATATACCCTTTATTATCTTGCCTTTATTTCCCAAGTTCGATTACAATATTGGATGATTTGATCCCTCTGCTTTATGAGATTAGAAACATGACCAATTTCAGGGTTAGAGTTTTAAGAAAAAACATACCCTTTTACATATTTGCTGTTTTGACACCCTACAACGATGTACGCGCGTACATCGCCTGTGGAAAAAAAAGAAACCCTTTTACGCGTTTTTTCTTGTTCACGCTCCTATTCACCTTTGAAGACAAGTGCCCCACCGGTTCAAACCCATGGAGGAATTTCGTCTGGCCCATGTGCCTTAGAAGTATTCAGATTCTTCAGTGTTTACACACACTAGTTGGATATTATCAATGGTGAGATCTTTGGTACTGACTTTTCATCCAAGATCCGGAATATTCCATATATATAAGATGAAGGAAACCCCTACTTTTAGTCTAGTGTGGCCACTGCGCTCGGTAGAACCCTTGTAACTTTGGGTGGTTACGCAGGCACATACAGTTCCCTCCTCCAGAGATATGCGCGACTTTCTTCGATTTGACGACGGACGGTTTTAGCGACGTCAAGGGGCCTGCCATTAAATCACTGGCCCCATTTAAATACCGCAATATACCTGTTTTGAAAGCGAGATTTCGAACTCAAGCGGCGGCAATATTTGGCATAACACGGTTATAATCAACTGGATTGCAATCGATTAAGCTTACCATATATTTCATGTATGGTGGTCTTCCGATTCGTTTTTACGATACGAGACCCTAAATATCGACCGTGCCATTTTCCCACCTGTTTTCGAGCCTGTAACTCATTTACGGGAGTACGCCACTTTCATACACCGAGGGCCTACTCTCCGTGAAACAAAATTTTTAATTTAATCGTATCCAATGTGTAAAGACCATGTACCTTTTATTTGAAACTACTAATGGCACTACAGATCTTCCCAAACTCGCACAGGACCGGTAAACATCTCCAATTAGCTGTGTTTTTTTAACCACGGAAGTAAACCAGTAACATTTGAAATGCGTGGTGATTTTAGGTTGTGCGCCCTTTGACAACACACAAATTTAACAGATTTCTACCAAACAACATAAGCTATTTTAAAAATTATTTTTTTGCACATTCGGTGAAATGTTCAGCGATGTCCTACTGTCCGTTCGGCAAATATGCATTTTTTAAAATCCGTACTTGATACCCCCGGGATTACCCGGCATTTTTTTTTTTTCCGAACAAGCACTAACTAGCGATTCCGCGGCAGCAGATGCACGCGCCAGAGCCGAAATAAAAGGCCAGTTTTCTGTTTTTTTTCCCGGATGAAAATTGAACAATACCAAATTAAAAAAGTGGAATTCGTCGTACCATTGATACCTATATCGTAAAATATAAATAAAATTAATAAACCTCATCCTAAAATTTTATCAAAATTTTTTTACAATTTCTCAATAATAAATATAAAACTAAATTTCACCATGTTAGAAATATTACATTTAGCATTATTTTCAAGCTTAATCTTTCCTGCTACTGTTCGGGACGCACGCACAGATTGAACATAAAACCAGAGAAATGTACAATCTAAGAGAAAAAGTTGAACCTAGAACCTTATGTTGTTCTCATATACCACCCTTCTTATCAAATGGTTCTATAAAGAAGCGAATTAAGTCTGCCAAGCTCAAAACACTTTTAGACCATTTGAGTGAGGTTATAAGAATAACAACAGTTCGAAGACAAACTTTTCATTTAGAGGTAGGCCTTCAAATCAAGAAATTATGAAGTCAACCCCATCCCTAATCGCAAACTCAATTTGCGAGAGAGCTGGGGGGGTGGGGGGTACAATGCGAGGGAGGACTCCTATTTGAAATGCGTGTTTTAGTCTGCTGATATTAATTCAACTTTAAAGATAATGCATAGTAATACGACAGTGGTAAAAGGGGGGGGGAGGGCAGTGCCATTCCTATGGTAGGCTATGGCCATAAAAGCCGTTGTGACCATTTTGGGGTTAGGGTAATTGCGAAAACAAAAGCTACAAACTTGAATTTCTTCTCAAAGGCTCAAATGACTCCTATTTTCTTTGACTATAATAAAGTAGCAAATCGTGATAATAAATGAGAAAGAAAAGGGTCTTTGGGTGAGAGATAAAGGGAAAATAAGATGTCCTTGGTGGTTTGTAAAGAAGTGTTTGAAAAATGACGGTATCTTTTGGGTGAACAGCTAGATGGAAAGCGGGGGGGGGTTTATAAACAGTAATGATACCCATTTACCAACCCAACCCCCCCCCCCCCGGTGGTGGATATCAAGCTGGACGATTAGCCAACATTACACGTTGTATCAGGGGTGGAGCATCCTGTATAGGCAGTCAAAAGTAAAACAGGAGAGAAAAGAGGAAAACAGAAGCAGGGAGTCGGGAAGAGGATTGAGGAAACCAGAGAGAATATGTTGCCACCAAGCAAGCCGGGAGAAAAAGTGGAAGGGGGAGGCAAAGAGGCAGAGGGGCGGGACCAGTCGTCAAGAGCGAAAGCCAAGAGGGGGGGGAAAGGGTAAAAAGGTCGGGGGGAGTAGAGAGAGGCGCTTTCAAAACGGTCAAACTATGTTGACCCCATTTCAAACCTTTTAAGCTATAGCTAGCCTAGCCACGGGGCTAGCCCTAATAGCCCCTAGCCCGACCGGCCAAGCCCTAATTTTCACATGTACGCACCATAAGGATAGGCCATACGGAGATTTTTTATCTTTATTTTTTATCCTGGGTATGTTTTTTAATGTGATTGGTTATATTTCAGCAAATCAATGATATTTTATTGGACGAAAGCAAGGATTTCTTCTAACTTTTCCCTCCGTGCGTACACGCAGTATTTGTTCAAAGGGCGCACACCACTAATAACTGCCCCATTGAAATACACGCAATATACCTGTTTTGAAAGCGAAGATTTCGAACTCAGGCGGCAGTATTTTGGCATACAATTATATTATCAATGGATTGCAAATCGATGAAGCTTTAACATATATTTCAATGATGGGGGGTCTTCCGATTCGGTTTTTCCGATACGACACCCTAAATAGCGACCGTGCCATTTTCCACCTGTTTTCGATCCTGTAAACTCATTTACGCCATTTTAATACACCGAGGGCCTATTTTCCGAGAAAATCAAAATTTTTTAATTTACTCGTATCCAATGTGTTAAAGACACATGGACCTTTTATTTGAAAACCGAATATGGCCCTACAGATCTTCACAAACGCGCACAGGACCGTTAAACATCTCAAACTTACTGTGTTTTTTACGCGGAAGTAAAACCATTAACATGAAATGGTGGGATTAGTGTTTGCCGCCTTTGAACACAACAAAATTTAACGATTTCACAAAACATATAGCTATTTTAAATTATTTATTTTGCACATTTGTGTGCAATTTCAGCGATTTACTACTGGCCGTTTCGGCAAATATGCATGTTGTAAAAGCCGTACTTGATACCACATTTTTCCGAAAAAGCACTAGCGATCCGCGGCTGCATATGCACGCGCCATGAGCCGAATAAAAGGCCAAAGCGTTATTTTTCGCCGGATGAAAATTGAACAATCACCTTAAAAGAAAGTGGAATTGTACAATTATACCTATATCGTCAATATAATAAAATTAAATAACCTCAATCCTAAAATTATAATTTTATTTTTCTAAATCAAATATAAAAAAAAATTTTCACCATGTTAAATGGGTGTCATTCAGAATGCCATTAGCTTCAGCGTGTTATGATGTGACTTGCGATAATAGCTCCAAAATCTTGCAGACAACTACGTCAGGACACTGGTCTCTATTAGATGCTCCGTCCGGCTGCCTTTATGAAGATGGGGTTATATTTTGTGCTCATAAACATGGACGGACTTGGCCCTGTATCGATAGATGTCTGAAAGATGTGTAGATATGGGGAGATATCAGATATCATCAGTGCCCTACTTCAAAACCCCGGGGCCACTTGTATTCAAAGGTGGGGGATATGATGCCGTGAAATGATTTCAAAATGCCCACACAAACCACGTATTTCCACCGACTAAAAACAGCCTAAAACATATCCTAAACAAGTTTTTATCTGTTTATGATACCGCAACAAGTACGCAGTGCATGAAATCGTAAATATACCCTTTATTATCTTGCCTTTATTTCCCAAGTTCGATTACAATATTGGATGATTTGATCCCTCTGCTTTATGAGATTAGAAACATGACCAATTTCAGGGTTAGAGTTTTAAGAAAAAACATACCCTTTTACATATTTGCTGTTTTGACACCCTACAACGATGTACGCGCGTACATCGCCTGTGGAAAAAAAAGAAACCCTTTTACGCGTTTTTTCTTGTTCACGCTCCTATTCACCTTTGAAGACAAGTGCCCCACCGGTTCAAACCCATGGAGGAATTTCGTCTGGCCCATGTGCCTTAGAAGTATTCAGATTCTTCAGTGTTTACACACACTAGTTGGATATTATCAATGGTGAGATCTTTGGTACTGACTTTTCATCCAAGATCCGGAATATTCCATATATATAAGATGAAGGAAACCCCTACTTTTAGTCTAGTGTGGCCACTGCGCTCGGTAGAACCCTTGTAACTTTGGGTGGTTACGCAGGCACATACAAGTCCCTCCTCCAGAGATATTAGCGAGCTTTCGATTGACGGACGGACGGTTTGCGACGGTCAAGGGAGCACACCAGTAAATAAACTGCCCCAGTGAAATACACGCAATATACCTGTTTGAAAGCGAGATTTCGAACTCAAGCGGCAATATTTGGCATACAGTATGATATCAAGGATTGCAAAATCGATGATGAAGCTTTAACATATATTTCAATGTATGGGGGGTATTCCGATTAGTTTTCCGATACGAGACCCTAA
Source organism: Ophioderma brevispina (assembly GCA_023653785.1). Classification (NCBI taxonomy): domain Eukaryota; kingdom Metazoa; phylum Echinodermata; class Ophiuroidea; order Amphilepidida; family Ophiodermatidae; genus Ophioderma; species Ophioderma brevispina. Next base: position 48,551 of record JAMKCH010009075.1, read on the forward strand.
ATAGCGACCGTGACATTTTCCACCGTTTTTCAGCTGTAAATCATTTTACGCCCATTTTCATACACCGAGGGCTACTTCTCCGTGAAAATCAAATTTTAATTAATCGGCTATCCAATGTGTTTTAAAGACACATGTACCTTTATTTGAAACATAATTTGGCACTACAGATCTTCACATAACTCGCACAGGACCGTAAACATCTCAAAAATTAGCTTTGTTTTTTTACGGAAAGTGTAAAACCATTACTGAAATGCGTGGTGATTTAGTGTGTGGCCTTTGAACACAACAAAATTTAACGATTTCTACCAAAAACATATAGCTATTTTAAAATTATTTATTTTGCACATTCGTGTGAAATTTCAGCGATGTACTAATGTCCGTTGCGGCAAAAAAAATATTGCATGTTTTAAACGCCGTCGTACTTGATACCGCATTTTTTCCGAAAAAAGGCACTAGCGATCCGCGGCAGCATATGCAAGCGCCATGAGCCGAATAAAGGCCACTGTTATTTTCGCCGGATTGAAAAATTGAACAATACCACCTTAAAAGAAAGTGGCATTGTTAACCATTTAGACCTATATCGTAAATATTAATAATATTAAATAAACTCAATGCTAAAATATATTTAATGTTCTAAATAAAATATAAAATAAATTCACCTGGAGAAATATTACATTAGCAATTATTTTCAAGCTTAATCTTTTTCTGCCTACGTACGCACGCACATTGAACATAAAACCAGAGGAATGTACACTCTAAGAGAAAAAAGTTGAAACCTAGAAGAGAACCTTATTTTGTTTATCATAATCCCACCCTTCCTTCAAATAGGTTCTATAAAAGCGAATTTCAAGAGTCTGCCAAGCTCTATTCTAAAAAACACTTTAGAACAATTTTGAGTGAGGGTTCATAAGAATTTAAAAACAGTTTCGAAGCCGAATTTTATTAGAGTGCGGCCTATCAAAGAAATGATGAAGTCACCCAACCTCTATCGGAAAACTCAATTTGCGGAGAGAGGCGGGGGGGGGGCGGTACCAAGCGAGGGAGGACTCCTATATGAAATGCGTGTTAGTCTGATGATCTAATTCAACTTAAGTAATAATGCATGTTAATAAGAAAAGTTGTAAAAGGGGGGGGGCAGTCCATTTCTATGGTTAGGCTATTGCATAAAAGCCGTTTGGTGAAACATTTGGGTTAGGGTAATTTGCTAAAACAAAGATACAAACATGAAGTTATTCTCAAAGGCTACTTCCAAATGGACTCTATTTTCTTTGACTATAATAAAGTAAGCAAATACAGTGATAAATAAAATGAGAAAAAAAGGGGTATGTGGGTGAGAGATAAAGTGGAAAATAAGAATGTCCTTGGTGGTTATGTAAAGAATTTGGTTGAAAAATGACGGGATCTTTGGGTGGCAGCGATGATGGAAAAAGAGCGGGGGGGGGGGTATAAACAGTAATGGTACCCATTTTATCAAACCCCCCCACCCCCCCCCCCCCCCCCGGTGTGGATATCAAGAGCTGGACGATTACGGCCAAACATTACAAAGTGTTAATGTACGGGTGGAGGCATTCCTGTATAGGATTCAAATAGCTCACACACGGTCAAAATATGTTGAACCATTTCAAACCTTTTAGCTATTAGCCTAGCCTAGCCACGGGCCTAGCCATAGCCCGACCGGCCAAGCATTAAGTTTCACATGTACGCACCATAAGGATAGGACATACGGAGATTTTGTATATTTAAAAAAAAAAAAAAAAAACTTTTGATTTTTTTAAAAAAATGTGATTGGTTATATTTCAGCAAAATAAATGATATTTTATGGACGAAAGGCAAGGATTTCTATAACTTCCGTGCGAACGCAGATGTGTTCACAGGGCGCAAACCAGTAAATAACTGCCCATTGAAATACACGCAATAATACCTGTTTGAAAGCGAGATTCGAACTCAGCGGCAATATTTGGCATAACAAAGTTATATATCAATGGATTGCAAATCGAATGCAAGCTTTAACAGATATTTCAATGTATGGGCGGGGTCTTCCGATTCGTTTTTCCGTTACGAGACCCTAAATAGCGGCCGTGCCAGTTCAACTTTTCGAGCCTGTAAAATCATTTACGACATTTTCATACACCGAGGGCCTACTTCTCCGTGAAATTCAAAAAGTTTTACTTTAATCGTATCCAATGTGTGAAAGACACAGTACCTGTATTGGAAACACAATATGGCAATACAGATCTTCACAAACTTGCAACAGGACCGTTAAACATCTCAAAATTAGCTGTGTTTTTTACCGGACGTAAAACCATTACATGAAATGCGTGGTGATTTGTGTTGTGCGCCCTTTTGAACACAACCAAAATTTTAAAGAAGTTCTACAAAAAAACATATAGCTATTTTTACGTATTTATTTTGCATTCGTGTGAAATTTAAGCGATGTACTACTGTCCGTTCGGGAAATATGCATGTTTAAAAACCGTACCTGATACCGCATTTTTCCGAAAAAGCAATAGCGATCCGCGGCGGCATAATGCACGCGCCATGAGCCGAATAAAAGGCCACTGTTTATTTTTCGCAGGATTGAAAAATGACAAACAATACCACCTTCTTAAAAGAAGGAAAGTGGAATGTTACAATTTATACCTATATCGTAAATATAAATAAATAAATAAACCTCAATCCTAAAACTTATAATTTAATTTTCTAACTAACATATAAAATAAATTTCACCATGTTAGAAAATATTACATTAGCAATTATTTTCAAGCTTAAATCTTTTTGACTCGTACGCCCGCACACATTGAACATTAAAACCAGAGAATGTACACTCAAGGAAAAAGTTTGAACCTTTAGAACCTTATTTTGTTCTCATAATACCACCCTTCTTTCCAAAATAGGTTCTATCAAAGAGCGAATAAAGGGTCTGCAAGCTCTAAAAAACACTTTTAAAAAAAAAAAAAAAAAAAAAAAAAAAAATAAAAAAGTTTCGAAGACGAACTTTTTCTATTTAGAGTGTAGGGCCTATCAAAAGGAAATGATGAAGTCACCCATCCTCGATCGGAAAAATCAATTGCGAGCGAGGCGGGGGGGGGGGTACAATGCGGGGAGGACTCATCTATGAAAAATGAGTGGTAGTCTGATGATATTAATTCAACTTAAGATAATGATGTAATAAGAAAACGTGTTAAAAAGGGCGGGGGCAGTGCCATTCTATGGTATAGGCATATTGCCATAAAGCGTTGGGAACATTGGGGGTAGGGTAATTGCTAAAACAAAAGCTACAATCATTGAATTTCTTCTCAAAGGCTTTCAAAATGACTTATGTTCTTTGACATAATAAATTAAGGCAAATCAGTGATAAACTAAATGAGAAAGAAAAGGGGTCTGTTGGGGAGAGTATTAAAGTGGAAAATAAGAATGTCCTTGGTGGTTTTGTAAAGAATGTGGTTTGAAAAAATGACGGTTATTTTTGGGTGACAGCGATGATGATAAAGAGCGGGGGGGGGGGGGTATAAAAAGTAATGATACCCTGTTCCAACCCCCCCCCCCCCCCCCCCCCCCACCCACCCCCCCCGCTTTTGGATATCAGAGGGACGATTAGGCTAACATTACAAGTGTATCAGGTGTGGAGCATCATGTATAGGCATTCGAATAGCTCAACACGCTCAAACTATGTTGAACCCATTTCAAACCTTTTAGCTATAGCCTAGCTAGCACGGGGCCTAGCCCTAGCCCGAACGGCCAAGCCTAAGTTTCAAAAATTATAAAAAACAAAAAACCAAGAAACAACTGTTTTCGTATCTTTATTTATTATCCTGGGGTTATTTTTAATGTGATTGGTGAGGGTTCAGCAAAATATAAATGATATTTATGGACGAAGCAAAGATTTCTGACGTCCGTGCGTACACGCAGTAGGTGTTCAAAGGGCGCACACAGGAATAACTGCACCCATTGAAAACACGCAAATTATACCTTGTTTTGAAAGCTGAGGTTTCGAACTCAAGCGGCAATATTTGGCATACAAGTATATATCAATGGATGCAATCGTGAAGCGTTAAACAATATTTCAAATGTAGGGGGGTCTTCCGATGTCGTTTTTTTTCCGATACGAAGACCCTAAAAGCGACCGTGCCATTTTCCACCTGTTTCGAGCTTGTAAACCGCATTTACGCCCTTTTCATACACCGAGGGCCTACTTCTCCGTGTGAAAAATCAAAACTTTGTTAAATTTCATCGTATCCCAATGGTTAAAGACACATGTACCTTTTATTTGAAAACATAATTATGGCCACTACAGATCTTCTCAAACTCGCACAGGACCGTTATTAAACATCTCAAAATTAGCTGTGCTTTTTACCGGGAAAAGTAAAAACCATTACATGACATTGGTGGGGATTTAGTGTTTGTGCGCCCTTTGAACACAACAAAATTAACGTTTCTAACAAAAAATTGCTATTTTAAATATTTATTTTGCAATTGTGTGAAAGTTCAGCCGATGTATACTGTCCGTTCTGCAAAAGCAGGTTTTATTAAAAGCCGTAATTGAATACCGCCCCATTTTTCCGAAAAGCGCTAGCGATCCGTGGCGGCATATGCACGCGCGATGAGCCGAATAAAAGGCCACTTGTGATGTTTCGCGGATGAACAAATGGAACAATACCACCTTAAACGAAAGTGGAATTGTGCAATTAATACCTATATCGTAAATATAAATAAAATTAAATAAAAATCAAAAGTATCAAAATTAAAAATTATAATTTTATAAATAAAAATATTAAAAAAAATAAAATTCACCATGTTGAGAAATTATTAATTTAGCCATATTTTCAGGATTAATTACTTTGCTACTACGCCCGAAATTGAACAAAAACCAGAGAAATGTACACTCTAAGAGAAAAAGTTGAACCTCGAACCTTATTTTGTTCTCAATAATACACCCTTCTTTCAAATAGTTCTATAAAGAAGCGAAATTAAAGGTCTGCCAAGCTCTAAAAACACTTTTAGAACCATTTTGATTGAGGGTTCATAAGAATAAAAACAGTTTCGAAGACGAACTTTCTATTTAGAGTGTATAGACATCAAAAGAAAGATGAAGGTCCCATCCTCTATCGGAAAACTTCAATGTGCGAGAGATCGGGGGGGCGTGGGGGGGGGGTAGGGGGGGTACAATGCGAGGGGGGGACTCCTATAGGAAATGGGTGTTAGTCTGATGATATTAATTCAACTTTAGATAATGATGTAATAAGAAAAAGTTGTAAAGGGGGGGGGGCAGTGCCATTTATATGGTAGGTATGCCATTAAAGCCCGTTGTGAACATTGTGGGTTAGGGTAATTGCTTTAAAACAAAAGCTACAAACATTGAAATTTTCTTCTCAAAGGCTTAAATAGGACTCTATTTTCTTTGACTATAATAAAGTAAGCAAATCAGTGATAAATAAATGCGAAGAAAAAGGGGTCTTGGTGAGAAGCTAAAGTGGAAAATAAGAATGTCTTTGGGGGTATTGTAACGAATGGTTGAAAAATGAGGGTATCTTTTGGGGGACAGCGCGATGATGGAAGAGCGGGGGGGGGTATAAACAGTAATGATACCCATTTTATCCCCCCACCCCCCCCCCCCCCCCCCGGTGGTGGATACTCAGGCTGGGACGATTAGGCCAACAGTCAAGTGTATCGGGGGGGGAGCATCCTGTATAGGCATTCAAATAGCTCAACACGATCAAACTATGTTGAAACCCATTACCAAACCTTTTTAGCTATAGCTAGCCGAGCCACGGGGCCTAGCTCTAGCCCGACCGGCCAAGCCTAAGTTTTCACATGTAAGCACCACAAGGATAGGCCATACGGAGATTTTGTATCTTTATTATTAGCCTGGGGTATGTTTTAATGTGATGGTTATATTTCAGCAAAATAAATGATATTTTATGGACGAAGCAAAGGATTTTTCTCTAACTTCCGTGCGTACACGCAGTATGAGTTCAAAGGGCGCACACCAGTAACATAACTGACCCCATTGAAATACACGAAAATACTGTTGAAAGAGAGATTTCGAACTCAAGCGGCAATATTTGCCATACAAGTTATATATCAATGGATTGCCAATCGATGAAACTTGAACATATGTTTCAATATATGGGGGTCTTCCGGTTCGTTTTTCCGATACGAGACCATAAATAGCGACCGTGCCATTTCCCACCCATTTTCGAGCCTTTAAAAAAGCATTACGCCATTCATACACCGAGGGCCTACTCTCCGTGAAAATCAAAATTTTAATTAATCGTATCCAATGTGTTAAAGACACAAGTACCTTTTATTTGAAAACCTAATTATGGCATACAGATATTCAACCAGAAACTCGCACAGGACCGTTAAACATCTCAAAATTCGCTGTGTTTTTTACAGGAAGTAAAACCTTAATGAAATTCGTGGTGATTTAGTGTTGTGCGCCTTAAAACTTGGCGCCGCGAGTGATCTGCATTGCGCAGATGACCTGGACGCATTCGTAGATAACATGACGCGTCGAATTCACCGTCGCAGAACCATCCGTCGTCATAATATCGATTAAGGTCACGATAATAAGCAGAATGGGATTTCTATGCTCTCCCCCAACACACACACCGATTGCACATTAGGATTTTTGCAGTGTAGTCTCAGACCGAGGCTATACGCACACGCGTACTTTGGTACGCAATTTATTAACGCGGACTCAGCTGTTACTGCGCGTAAATGATGAAAACTGGTACATAGCAATCCTAAACGCATAAACGTAGAATCGTGCCGTAAATTAAACTGAACGTCGACCGGGTAACGCATATAGTGAAGGAAATATTCGACAATTTAATTCCGGTAAGCATGGTAGGTCTGTTTTTTCTGTGAAAACTTGGAAAAGTTTTAATTAATCACTGGTCATTTTGTCCACCGTCTATGAAGGTCTCCAATTGGCATTTTGCAGCCTATGGAACAGGTTCTTGAGGTGGGGTGGGAGGGGGAAGGTTCTCTTCATTTTTTTTGGCGACGTATCCTTGATGTAGCCCAATTAATTCATCCGATTTGAGTCGGGGTCAGTGGTGGTGGGGTCCAGGTCGTTTTTTTCCGAAGTTTTTTGTGTCCAAAAGGTTTTTTAAATCCGAAGGCCCATGGAATAACGACCCTCCAAAAACCTTTTCGGACCAAGACCCTTCGGAACATCGAGCTGACCCCATGTCTGTAGCTAGTAATAAGCATCCAGGGAACCAATGCATCGTTTCCTGACATGGAACAACAGGAACCTAAGAATCAATCCATTGGCCTAATGTTGCCGATCACCTGGTAGTAACAACAGAGCTGTAGAGGACACTGACAGAAGTACACACAACTCCACCAATCGCTAGGAACAGTGGCGTATCCCTAGGGTGGGGGGGAAGGGAGGGGGCCGCGGCCCCCCCAATAATTGATTCGTCGGTTTTGAAGATGAGCCCGCCGTTCACTTGAAGAATTCAGCTCACTGGCCTTGCAGGCCGGATTGTCGGCAAGTATAGGTTTTATTTCAATGGTCAACATGCGACAAGTAAATTTACAAATTCGTACAAAAATTAAGCCCTCAGAAGACAGTTAAAGCATATAAAACCCAACATTTCAGGGGGCTTTCGCCCCCCCCTAGCCCCCCTCGCCCCACCGGGGGCTCGCCCCTGGACCCCAACAGGGGCCTAAGCAGGGCCCCTGGACCCTACCCATTTTCTGTTGGTTTAGATGCGACACTGGCCCCCCCAATTTGAAATCCTAGCTACGCCACTGGCTAGGAAGACACTTTATTCCCATGCAGCAATCTGTACCAATCTGGAATTTAGTCTGCCATTATCAATTGTCACACACCCACAGTTTGTCTGTTTTAAGAGGGTATCAAAATTTTTAAATTAAATTTAATGGCACTGTCCACTAACTGGAGACGGCTAAGTTGGTGATGTTGCCCTTGAATGCTTTTAGGGTTCTGTACCGTCCGAACCAATCCAGATCCAGATCCAAAAAACCGGTCTTCAAGTAGCCCATAAGTGTTCCACTCTCCCATTCCTTTTTTAAATAATCTGGTTAAAATGATGTCCTATTTTCCACAGGTTTTCTCAAGTATAAAAGATGGATTTTGCAGCATGTTTAAATTTTTTCGATGCGAAATCTTGCTACTAACCTTCAGTCAAAATATTCTGATCTATAGGGGCCTAAGTAAAAGTGCATGATGAAAATTAAAAAGTTTCAGTTTGAAGGCCATATCCCTTACGTCCCTACCGGGGTCCCCTAATGCCATTTTTTGCCACTTTTCAAAATCACGGACGGACCCCGTACCCCTCCTTAATTAGGGGAATTGCCACTAATATACACGACAATAAGCTACCTCCTTTTTTTTTCTTTCTTTCTTTTTTTTCTCATTTTTTATGTAAGTAGGCCTAGTACACAAAGTTGTTAAAATAAAGCTTTAAATAAATTAGCCAAACCGTTTGATTACAAGGCCAATGCAGTTATTCTTTTCTTTTTTCCTTCTTACGAACATGACCGTCCGTCCCTGGGGGACAACCCCCATTTCCTGTCGGCAAAATGTGAATTCTCGACACGATTGGTATAAGGTAAAATAGATGTGGTGGAATCAATAAATCAAATATTTTGTTACTGATAACTTCCATTGCTACATGCAGTAGGCCGATTAAACACACTTAAATTAAACAATTTGTAATATATCATCCCCTCACCCCCTCCCCCGCTCCTCAGATTTTTGAACCGACAATTTAATACAAATACCGGAAAAATATGTTTGCCGTTAAAAACGGTTCATTTGCTGACACAACTTACAAATTTTCCCGCTCTGCTTCGCTCGCCGGTACGCTGGTAACTTATATTCATCGGGCGAGCGTATATAGCGAGCGTGAAATTTTCTGAATTGGTGTCGGCAAATGGACAGTTTTGTCGGTAAAAAAAAAACCAACAGACTCAAACACCCCTCCATAACGCCCATGTTTACAAATTACAGAACCCCTGCAATTAGATTTGGAGGAGGCATACGTATGGCATCTGCCACCAGTACGCTCAAACCCAACAGCAGCAGCAGCAGCAACAGAGACACTGTTCTAATCAAAGCAAGCCAATGAAAAGGTCAGAAAAGATACAGAAGCAACGGCAAAACGTCGGAATCAAGACCACAGCCGGTTGCAAATGGGTAAGTTGTGGAAAATCCCTTATTTCAAATGCCAATAATTAATTGCAAAATAGTTTTTTCATCTTAGGTTTTGGAAACCCATTTGTCTTACATCTTTTGGAGCAATAAACATGTTATAGTTCTCATCTTTGACGCAATGATGCCCAATGATTGTGCTATAGGCCAATGATAATGGCCTCTTTGGATATGTTTTGAAATACTGTGTTTCACCATTCCTGAAATGTTTAGCGTTTCATCTCATTATGATATCCCCTGATACGGTTTTTTTGTGGCGACAAAGCTGATTTGGCTCCGGGAAAAAATCCATAATTGATACCGTATTGTCCTAATAAACGCCCCGGGGGCGCTGCATTTTTCAAAGGGAGGGCGTTTATTACATTCAAAAATGGAAAGTAAATAATCCGCCAAAAATCACTTACACGCGCTACTTTTTGCTGATACCATAATCCAAAACGAACGAGCAGGGGGACTCTGTTTTCGCACCACCCGAGGTCCAAGTTCCATACAATTAAACTATTACAACTGTGGCACAACAGCAACTTATGAATAACGGATTACGACAGTCCCCGGCCATTAATCATGTGATTAGGTAAGTCTTAACTATTTTCTTGAAATGTTTTATCCAAAATCGTAGGGGGCTTTATTAGAGCGGGGCGTTATTGGACCACCACGGTATATTCAACACTTCCCAGCACGCGTTCCAACTGCTGTCCTTTCCCCGTGGTGTTGGGAACGCCACCATTCCATCGTTGTCTATCCATGGTCTATCCACCATGTTTCGTCTAGATATGATTTGTGAAGAACGGAGAGACTATAAGGGAAGGGGGAGAAATGAACGGCGACGGCGGGAGAATAGTGTCAACACGCGGAACAGTGGTTTTATTTTGCCTGATCTATTTTAATTTTTCTTTTTTTAATTTGTTCTTTTTTTATATTTTAATTTCACAGCTTTTAAATCAAAGTTTTTTAATGCTAGTTTTGTATTTTAAAGATTAAACCCAATGCTTTTCAACAGGTACAGAGACTCGTTCTCCCACCAGTTGAAATTGTAGCATTAAGTGTGTCAATGTTCAATTAACATATAACTTTTTAAAATTAATTTTTTATCATCACAGATATTTTCCATGACTGATCAAATTTCACTTTTTAGAAATGCTGACTAATTATGATGACAAATGTGTCGTTAATTTGTCATTTCCATGCATTACAAATTACATTACAAATTAAATGACAAATATGCATTAATAATTTGTCATTTTGATGGATCATGACTAATTTAATAAAAATTATAACTCATATTCGTCATTTAATTGTCATATCTCACTTCAATTTGTATGCACTGAATGACCAATTAACGACAATTTCGTCATTCATTAAATTTGTCATGCATTTAAAAAAGTGAAATTTTATAAGTCATGAAAATATCTGTGATGATAAAATTAATTTAACAGCTTATAATTGGAATGGAACATTATGAAAACATTTTGGCTTTATTTTCTGAATGTCAAAAATTACAATTCATGACAAATTTTAATTGGTCAAATTAGACCCTTTGTTGTTTTTTCAGACAAACCAATGTTTTTCAGTGTATGATACCCAGATCACGCATGGTCAATTCATGTCAGTGTAAATATACAAGTACTGTACAACCCCCATAAACTACTGTGTCCTTGGTGGCATGAGTGGTAATTTTAATTCATTGTGAATGACACCAAAAAGCATTTAGGAATCAAATTTGCACTTGAACAATATTTGCAGATTCTGTCTTCAACTGTTTGATTTCCATGTAGTAAACTTCCGAAATACATAGGCCTGCATAACAAAACAATAAAGCATTAAAATGGTCATATAAATATATCGAGTTAAGTGACAGTAGGAGATTTTGTTTTAGATGAAACGAATTTCTCTCACATTTTCACTGGATCGGTTTAAGACCACCTATACCCGACCGAGAACTTTCGAAGGTTTATTGGACGCAAACAGGTGAACAGAAAAACCGCAAACCTTGTTTTTTGAACTTGCCTGCTAAGATCGTAATCGTTCCACATAGAAGACCATTGCTTGACTTTCCTGTCGTGCCCGACAGAAACGACTTGAACTATCATCTTATTACATACAAAAGAAGGCTATAACGGCCTATTCACTTCATGTGTGACTGAATAATAATTGGTAAGCCTTACAAATAGGTAAAAAACCGGGTTCGACAAAACTGGGGTGGGGGCGCTTCTCTGGAAATCTCATGTCCTCTTTAAGCGGGCTGTTAAGTCAGGAACTTCGTGAAATGGCCAGTTTTAGGTTTTTTTTTTTTTCATGTTAAAATGGCATTAACATGTTTTCTTCCATATATTTTAACAGACTCTTATATTATATTTATTTTATCGTCTCATCTTGTTCATTTCCACTTTTTTACTATGTTTTACAGACATTTTTTGACCAAAAAACAATCACATTTTGACCAAAAAACAATCACATGGGCTAAACTGCAAAAGGGCGGGGAATTTCGCGTATTACGCATACTCGCCTGTGCTATTCGGTCGGCGCGCGCGAGCAAAAGTTGGAACTATAACGCTGGCTCATAATTTTTTGAACATTAGCACGTTACCCACTTCCCCTCCAAAAACGGCGCACCATCGAATTGCACGTAGACGCAGTCCACGCAAAGATCGACACTCGCGTTTTGTTTAGGGACGGCCCATTAGATATCCAGGGGGGGGAAGGGGGGGCTAGGAAGTTTAGTTTGGAGATGATTTTTCTTTTTCTCGCTGATAAGAAGGTTATTTTTTTTTTTTGCAACAAGCTGGGGTTAATTTTTTTTTCTTTACAGCTTGGGGTGAATTTTTTTTTCTTACAATGCTGGGGGTGATTTTTTTTTTTTTTTTTAATCAGTTACAGTTTGTTTTCTTTTTTCCATCGCCAAAGGTGATTTTTTTTTCAAGCTGGGTGGATTTTTTTAATCATTTTATGTTTCAATTTTACTATGGGGTGTATGGGCCACCAAGTTCACTTTTGAACGACTGATTGAGAACGTTTCTATTTTGAAAGACGGTGATTGAGGACCCCTCCCTACCATGCTGGAACACTGCAATTTTGTAAGATGGCCAATAATAAATGTACCCCCCTCACCACAAACATTCTTGTCTATACCACTAGTAATTGTCAATACCCATTATCATGGTGTCATAAATAGTTACATATATTTTTCATTTTCACTCCACCATTCACTGTAAAAAAAACCCATCCACAAAATTGTTCAAAAATTTATTCTGTGAAATACAGTGCATTGATATTTGAAAGAAACAAACATTTCCTTAACCACAGTACCAATAATATTTCGAAGCAGAATCACAGCACTTTCATCAACACAACCATTGAACTAATCAAAACGGACAGCAGTTATTTTATTGTTGTTGTCATTCAGGGTTTTACAAATGAAACCCCTTTATTAGGCTGTCACTTTCATACATTCCATAAAGAAGCTTTGGAGATAATATTTCCGATCTCACATTTTTAAATGATAACAACTGATTTTTTTCACGGATTAGCTTAAACTTGTCTGAGAAAAGATCTTTAATGGACACATGGCATGAAAAATATTCATACATAATAAAATAGACCCTTGCTGAAACCATTTCCATAATTTGAAAACAATTGGAATGTTTTATATTATGTAAAAACGTAGAAGAGTTTTGTTGCAATATGGCAATTTCTAGCCATGGAAAATCCAGTGTTGTTGACATCCCTGCCAGAATTGAAAGTGTATCTAGCAGCTGTGTGAAACAATTCAAAAGTATTCAGTCCAGAAGTCAAGGCATTGTAGTGCAGTGCTTTTTAGTAGACACTGATTTGCATCTAAGGGGGATTAGCACATACCAATACATGGTGTGTGACCTGCTGACTGCATGCTTTGCAAGGTTGATAAAATGAAAATGCTGGCAGTAATGTTCAGCATTTGGTTGAGACGATGCTTCCAGTGATAAATATTCGTTGTTTTCTTCTCTTTTTTACAAATTTGGTAGCACCCTAATTGTTTTTTAATTTGTGGGAAAGAGATTTTATTAAGTGGTCCATCTCATTATAATCTGAATATTTTTTTCATGCCATTGTGTCCCCTTTAAAACCCAAGACAAAAGTGGTGTAACTGTGACACCACTCAGCATCAACATTCGTTGTAATTCAAGTAGACTTTGAACACAAGACGAAAAGACCTATCTTACCAGTCCCCAGGTTTGCAACAATGATCTTTCAATGTTATGTAACTGATCATGATTTCTTCGTGATTAACAACATCAAATCAATCCAAATAATTACTCTGGGCTGCCATGAACTTGAAGTACCTTTGTTACATGTTTCCTGTTCCCATACTAAGCCGTGTTTACACCATATACAGAGCGCGCCCCGATTCACACTCTGGTGGCCCGAGTCTGAGCTACTTTTACCACTCGTTTCATGTCCACAAGATAGCTTGCTATGAGCGAAGCTAAACATGGACAACCCTGACACTGTACGAGGTTAAAGTAGCCCCGACCTCTTGCCCATCAGAGCGTTAATCGGGCTAACCCCGAATGGTGTACACGGCTAATGATTTTACCAACTGTGCAAATCCCATTGCAGGCTTTCGAATATTAAGCAATTTTAGCACATTTTTGAAGACGCCCCCAATTTTCAAAATTTGTATCTGTGCAGCAGCAGTTACGGTACGTTGGTAAATTTGCTAGAAAACTATACCTGCATCCGAGAATGCTAAAAAATTGCGTATTTATCACAAAATAAGCGATTTTGTATTAAAATTGGGATCCCAGATTGGACTAACGGTACTACGTTTGTCCGTCCATGATGATGATAGTGCCACCTCGAGAAAATAACCTCTAACTTGGCTTTGCCTGGATGAGCCGTAGACCACTACATACGCTATTTCCGGCTAATTTCACATTGGAAGGCCGTTTCCAAGCAGCCGTTCTAATTATTACCGGGGATCCCCGATAATAATTATTCTAGTACAAAATTCCTTCTTTTGTGACACATAGACATTTTCCGAGCTTAACCATTCACAGGTATATTTAACCTAGCCGTTACCAATGCAATCGTGTAAATCTCCAAATTTTAAAATTGGGGGCGCTCTTCAAAAACATGGTGCTAATATATTGCTTTAAATAATGTTATTCTAGAAGTAGATATAGATTGTTATTTAACTGTTTGATATTAATCTTTACTTTTTACTGTATTTTCTCTATTTAAGTAATAGGTTTATAATTCTACACTATCTTTATTGTGTTTAAAAGCAGAACCCGAGTCCCGAGGGTTTCTCAATTTAAGTATAACATTATAAAGAACGTGCTGTTAGAAAAATTGTGATTTATCAATGATTTTCTGGAGCAATGCTAGAATACTAACTGCCTCATTATAATTATTCGGGTATTAGAAAGATGAAAAGTGAGTATTTATATTGATGCTTGCTGTTTAGGATCAAGTTTATTGGGTCTGTGGCTCAAAACCAATTTGAGTGGTTTGGTGATTAGGGTCCAGTCAAAACTTGCATTTTTAAAAAGTTGTTTCGTGAGTACTTTAGATGTGACATACATGGGGCTTTTTTATCGTATTTTGAAATCAAAACTAATGAAAAACAAAACATATATTGTCTGATTGGCAGTTTTCACTCTTGTGATATGTCCCCCCTTGTTTTGGTCCACAAGTTCCTTATTACTGAAGGATAATATGCTAATTGAAATTGGCAGCAGAGCAATCGACTGGTCCTAGTTGTTTCATTTTCATTGGCGATTTATTCAATCTAAGTTACCGCTGATGATTTTGAAACCCGATATAATCCTTTGGCCCCAGAGGCCATGTAATATGATATCACCCCCTTTTGGTATGCTCCGTGTTCAGAAGAGTGCAGAGGCTGTTGTGGAATTACAAGTCCGGGATGGTCTAGTGGCACATATAAATCGCCTGCAAACTGAATACAAAGCTGTGTTGTTGGCTTCCCAGGGCAGGGGGTGGGGACTTCCTATATGATGGCTGATATCAACTCACTGACAGTCGATAACCTTTTTTCAAGTTTGCCAAACGAAACTGTACATCTAAAAACATTTTTTTCATGTGATCTGTATCCAACCCCACCTCCTTTTTTTTTCTCAGGCACCTTTTTTTGCTTTTTACTCATAGATCCACTCAGGGCCAAAAACCCCTATTTTCCATTCTCCCCTCTCTCGGCTTACACATCATAGTGCCCAATCACCGTCAGGTACGGCTATATTAATAGAGATTCAATAGTCTTTTGCTGACAGCATGTAGTTTCTCAATGCTCATATCACTGCTGGATAGCAGGTGGTCAACATCAGTATGCTCATATTACAATAAACTGATAAATGTATTTCATCAATGTTTCATTACCTCCCCTCTGATAGCATTAGCTTCATCAATGCCCATATCTACTACTGCTGAATCCAGGTATTTCACCACCAATCCCCATCTACTACTGGCTGACAGCAGTTAGTTCATCAATCTCATTTCTACTATTGACAGCAGGTAGTTCAACAATACCCCTGCTTACTGCGGATAGCAGGTGTTCACATCATACCCATAGCTACTGCTGAAGCAGGTAGTTCATCAATGATCATTATCTATTGATGATAGCATGTGGTTTATCACTGCTCATATTACTGCTGGTAACTACTTCATCAAAGGGTTGAGATAGTATGCTGTGCCACGCGCTCACTTGCGCGTTGTTGATATCTGACAGATATGGCGTCAAAAAACTTTGCATACAAACATGGTTCCGTGACCTTGCGCTAAGATTTTGTCAACTTTTTGGTTTAAATCTAAAAAATTAGCAGAATTTTGGGCAAAAGGCCAGATCCTACAGGATAACTTTAGCAATACCGAAGAGACCAATGGATAAGGAGGGTGATTTTTTTTTGCCCCTCTGTGGCCGGGTGAATTTTTTGTGTTTTTTTTTACAAATGATAAATGGTGAATTTTTTTTTCTTGTCTCCTCTCTGATGAATTTTTTTTTTTCTTTCACAGCTAGGGTGATTTTTTTTCTTTTCACACTCTAAGGGTGAATTTTTTTTCATCTCAAAACTTTTCCTAACCCCCCTGGATTTCTAATGGGTGTCGTCCTTAGTCCAAGGAATATGGCCCAGATCCAGGGGCCGGTAGTCCCCGCGCGCTTGGAATTTTTTTGGAACCCCAGTTGAAAAACAATGGCTGACAAGCGTGCGTTATTTTTATGCGCCCTAAAAACGTACGGCGCTCCGCAAATTGTAATCGCTGCTTCCTTGAGCAGATAAACACATTTTTCCATAGAAATTTCTATGGCATTTTCATCATTGGTCTTTTGTTTCTTTATATTGTTTGTTCGTCTGTGTTTTCATTTGGTACAAACAAACAAACAAGTTGAAAGGTAATTTCTTTCTTTTTCCCCTCCGCCTTTTCTTCCCCCGTTAAGTTTTGGTTCTGTGTACACCACTCGCTACGCACGGCTCATTCGAATGCGGCTAGTCGCCACTCTAGTTAGGTAAATATAGCTCGGTGTCCTCCAGAGTATAATGAGCGCATCAGGAAAGCCTTGATGCATCGATTCGATATGACGAATACCCATGGTAACTTGTATGCATTGGAAAATGGGTTGCCCACGTGAGATGCTTTTGCAAACAGAATGGATTTTAATTTCACGATTTGGGCCTCATAAATTGTTCAATTTTGGATCTAAGAACCCGATGAAGTAATTGAACCTGGTGCAGAAGCCGTGTGAAGAATAAGAGATGAACGCTTGTGTTTTGTAATAGGCAATTTTTGGTAGCGAAACGGGACATATTTGGACAAAACGGCGATTTTCTCAGTGTTCACTTTCGGCTATAATTCGGAATTTTCGGTTCCCAGTTACTCGAAATCCAATCAGCAACAGCGTACGAAATAATACAATCGACTAGAGCATCTCAAATCTAGGGTCGGTGTTTTTTATTTCTTCATTTTTTTTTGTTACAATCGTGATTTATGTCAACTCCTCTTGAACATCCTGGCGTTTGTTCAACAATAGAAATAAAGGAAATAAACCATAAACATAATCTAAACACAAAGACGCGTTTTCTCCAGCCCAGACATGCCGCCAGATGATGACAAAAGACACTCTTAGACAACACACGAAGTGTCTTTGCATAAAAACTGACTTGTGTCTTGCAAAGAGACGCGGACATTTGAACATTGTCTTGCATTTAGATCATGACTTTTGTGGTCTAATAGATTACGTCTCAAATGATGACACGTGATTGTCTGTGCAGACACTATTTTTACAGTGTATGTTTTATACATATTTTGTCTTTACTGGCTCTTCCCTTCAAGGGGTCAAGCCGAGGTCTCCCTTTCGTCGCCAAACTCGTCCCGATGTTCGGTTGGGGCGCAGATCTTCACGCTACCACTCATCCAATCCGTGCATGGACCACAGTGGGAGACTCTTATAAACCAACCGGTAACAAAAAAAGAAGAACCGAAATCACCATCACCGAAAGTAAAAACCGATGGAAATGGGAAAACCTGAACATGTGCTGGGTAGATGTGAAAAAGAAGCGCAGAAATTTCTGGAAAGTGTGTCGGTGAATGAATTAAGCCACATAGAGACAACTGTCATTTGAAAATAGTGCGCCCTCTAGAAGTTTTCAAAAGTGATATTTTTTGCATTGTTGTATGCTTGTATTAATAGTCCTCAACTGAAATGATTAAGGAAAGCCCAACTACGCGCTTATGGGTATACCGAACGATTTTATAATTAAGCAGAGGGCGCTGAATGGTGTAAACCAAGAAAAACACACTCCAGAGTTGATCCACCACGGCATGTACCTTGTTGACCGTCTTGTGTATGAGTACGATTATATGATTTGTTTGAATAAAGTGTACTACAAACTTGAAAAGTTACATACAAACTAATACCTTAATGTCTTTTAGCCTATTATTAATGTCACTCTGATTACAATTATGCTCAACCAACCAAGGACACAGTTCAGTGGGTTGTACTATACAAGAGCTCTCCATTAAAAAAAATACAGCACCGGGCCTATTCACACTCTGATTCATGGGCGTAATCGTCATTTGACTGCATTGCACAAGTCCATATATATACCGCAACCTCTTCGTTAATTAACTGCACACGGCAACTTTCGTGCAATCTCGTTCAATACGAGCTTGATCAGTGATGTCCTGACTTCTGCTACACAGCCTCCTCTTTGGCCCAATTTTTTTTCTAAATCACGATAGACATTTATCGCTGCATTTGCGAGCACAATCGAGCAGAGTCCACTGCAATTTTGAATTTTCCGCGCAAAGTGATGTTCATAATTTGATAGTTCCTGACTGTATTACTAACTTTAAATAGTTATAAATGGTGACTAAAATGAGATAAAGTTTCAAGACAGTTGTATCTAAAGCAAATTTCTGATAAAAAATAGTGAACGAAATATAAACAATTTTCGCTCCCGACCTTAGCTGTAAATCAACGCATCGCAACCACCCGTATTGTTAACAAATGAACTCCATTGTCCCTGGGCTTTTGCATGTGTGCATAACCCCATTTCACAACCACAGCTGTTGATTTTGCAGCCAGAGTTTTGCCCCGTAATGTCATAGCTACCGACCTGTTAACAACACGTCCCATTTTCTCGGCATTCATACCGTTACAATAGTATTATTGTAGCGTCCCGTTTTAGTAGGAATTGATTATAAAATGCTAGTTTATCCCTGCCTGTTATTATCCAAGTTCAATGGAATTTGTTAATGTTTGAAAAGCCATAATCGGTCACGGTTCACTGATAGAGGTCTCCGCCTTCGCTAAACTTCGCTAAGTGAACATTTTCAAGTTTTTTTGAAAGAGTAATCTTCACTATATTTGTACTCAAACAATCAGTTCCGAGTTTGGATCCAAATTTGAAATATGTTCTTGATTTGAAAAGGATGTCAACAAGAATGGTTCTTGTAACTAGCTGGGGCCTGTACATTTTTTGTTAAAGTATTTGTAAAGTCAACAGATACGAGTGGTTTTTTAGACACTAGTGCAACTCTAATTAATATTTAAAAATCCACGTTTGACTGTTCATACGGGGACGAACAAAGGCCTTTCATACCTCTGCGGCCTTGCTGTGCAAGGCATGCGAATCTCTAGCTAGCTTAATCTCTTAAAGGTGCAACGAGAATTTTGAGGCCCCCTAATGTTGTGGTCTATATTAATTTTTTTTTTTTTCATATGA
>JAMKCH010009076.1:0-28951 GCA_023653785.1 Ophioderma brevispina
GTTCAATACATAATTTTGTAGAATCTGCTTACTCCCACTATATAAAAGACTTTCATTATTGTGGAGAAACTAGGGATCATTCCGGTTACGAAGTGTCTCTGTATTTATTCTAAAAAGTGTGAACTGCTCTCTGAAGTTTACTGAATTTTCATTTGTTAAGAGTTAAATTTCACGTATTAGTAATCCTGTAGTTATATTCCACTCCTTTTTTTTAGCAATTGGGGAATGATTATTTCTCGCTGGGTAAAATCGAACTGTCATAATTTGAATTATCCAAAATAGATATTCTTTAATGAGTTTGGAATTACTTACAAGTGATATCATCGTCTAGGATTGTTACATAGGTAAATGCTCCCGGTTTAACAATGCCATCATATTGACCGATGTAAATCACAAGTTTCTCCTGTTTTTCAGGTAAAGTGTCGTCTATTATTCTAAGCTGACTGCTTTCTCAGTTTCGTTGCCTACAAACTCCACTATGATGTCAGTGATGCTGGTAAAATCCGGATGAGTAGTGCGTTTAGTAGAGGCAGATGATAGTGCCGTCCAACCTCCACTGGATACCACTGTAAAATTGAGGGAGGGGCAATTAAAACTTGAAAAAGGACCCTTGAAGTGACTGATGACTCCTGTTCTGAATGTAACTTGGTTTCATCAAAATACTTTTGAGAAAAATAAGTACAGGTGAAAATATAAAGAAATTTGTATCCTCAGATAATCTGCTTGTGTCCTTTAAGGTATGTGCAATATATACAAATATTGAAATCGGATCCAATATTATATATCATGATTCTAGGTTTTTCCAGTTAGCTTAAAACATGTTTCAAATAGTTTACCACAATACTACGCTACCTTATATTACAGAGGATTATATGAGAACATTCATATTATAATAGGCCTGCATTATTTTTTTTCAAATTATTATTTGCGAATTAAAATGAACAAATATCATACAAAGACATGAAAGGACACGTTTTAATTCCTGGAATATCTTATTCACCGGCGTATCCAGACCTAGACCAGGGACCCCGGGGGCGGAAGGACCTTCAATAGCCGAAAATAGTCCGATTTCAGTTTGCAAGTATTGGCATGAACCCCTGGGGGCGCGCGCGCCAAAAAAGCACCCTTAAGATACTGTAAGTAAGCGATTGGAGGATAGATTTTACGGCAATGTTTATATTTTCGCATTTACAGAAAAAAAAACATATATTTCTAACAGTGCGCCGCCACTGGAAATAAAGGCAACATAAGAGAAACTTACATAACGATCCTGTTCCGTCACAAAAGGGATCGCAATTTCTGGCTATAGTTATGTCGACAGTCCATCACCTTCTGTTATTACGTATCCACCTTCAGGTTCAAGGATTGTGTATGGCAATTCTTCTGAAGACGGCAATAGTTCAGGGAATTCAAATATTAAAACGTTTGTTGCCAATATCGTTAATATCGATATTAGGCTCTAATTTTAGATGGAAAACGGTCCCAGAAATCCAATTTCAATGAAAACATTTTGATAAACTCATCGTTTTAAGGAAAATCATCAATTTCTAAAACCAATTTTCTATTTGTAATTATTCGTCTCAACCTTTATTTACACTAACATATAAGCTTATGTGAGAATTGGTAACTATGTTCTTTAGCTTACATAAATACTTTAAAATCTATGATTTAAGTCGCTTTTGTAATGTTGGATGGTGTATTGACCTTATATGCATAAATGTTAATTTCTTTATGACAACATTAAAAGTAACATAATTCTTCCGTATTATTCTCGAAGAGACATATTTTAGTCATGTTGCATTTTAACACATAAGGGCATAAGGTCTTCCGTTGGTGCATAAGGAGGTCCAAGTGGACCCCCCCCCCCGAAAACAACTTTGTCATTGGAATTTTCTACCAAAACTCTAGTCATTGATAGGGTACATCAACACGACCACATAACAAGGAAAAAGTGAAAATCGGTTCTACAGATTCAAAATGGCGGCCCAAAAACCGATTTTTGAAATGCGCACCCAATTCTCCCGCCCAAAAATGAAAAACCACTTTTCCGAAGGACTTTTTCCATACAATTTGGCTCATAATGGTAGGACATCAATACAATTATATTGCTTAAATAAAATTTCAAAAAAGTTATTCTGGTGCGGTTTTATGGGCAAAACCAATTTTGAGAAGCGCCCCCAAAATGCCTTTTTTATGCTAATGAGAATAAAACGCCATGACCGATTTGATTTTTTTTTCACCAAAATATGCGCAACTGATATTTAGGCAATTACATTAAATCTTGGGCAAAAATAATTTAGCGTTAAAACATTGCGCGCGAAAAACGAAATCCTGGGTCCACATGGACCCCCACCCTTATGCACTTAAATGTTAATGAGCTACTAAAGACTGAAATTTGTTTTGAAAAATAAAACTTATTCTCTATTAATAAGTAGTCATACCGCTTTCGCTGAATCTTGGTAAGTTGTCCCCGAAGTCAGCACAACCCAGGATTTCAAAACGCAGTCTATACTTGTTTGAAGTCGAAACTTTGGTTAGTGGCTCAATGCGGATAAATTGAGAGGTTACGGCAGTTAACAAAGTAATCGCAGCTGTCTCATAGGCTTTTGTATATGGCAGGAAATATCTGTAATAGAACCAACATTTTGATTACTAGGTTTGAAAATAATTACTCTGTCCTGGTTTATTATTACGAAAGCAATTAGAATTAAACCTCAGTCGTAGTGCATTGTATGGTAACAATAGTCAGTGAGAAGTTCATGGGACCGAGACGTTGAGTATAATGCCATTTTTTGCTGAAAATGATAGATTAGGGTGGGTAGTATAATATCTGCCGGGTGCCACCTGGTCATCCTTGGGCGTTTTGAGAAATTCTAGTGGGCGTCGCCATAGATGATAATTATCGGATCTGGAAAAAACAATATCTGATCCTCAGCAATGCAAATTAATGCAACGACTTTTTTGTGAATATTGGTCAAACTTAGCATCAAATATCCATACTCTGGCAAATAAATATTCAGAGACCTTAACAACCCCGAAAAACTAGCATGTTTATGGAAAACCTGTTGTTGAAAATGAATCGTTAACAATTATAGCCAATTTTAATCAGAACAACAACAACATGAAGATGAACAAAAATCAATAATTTATTATTAAAAAGATAAAAAATGAAATATCAAACCCTAACCAGGAATTCAATCTCTAATAAATGTATAGTTCCAGAAGATGCTTAAGTAGCAAAATGTGTAACCTATATATAAAAAGGATGATGCTGATTATTTCCAAAACTTCGACCCGTTCCACTAATTCCATGTTTGCAAAAATCCTTGAAAGGTTAGTTTTCAACAGATGTATGAGCTATATTGACAGGAATGACATACTAATGATAAGCAATTTGGGTTTAGAAAAAAAAATTCAACCATATGGCAATACGTATCTGGTAGACAAAATAATGCCGCTTTAGTCGACAAAAACGGAAAACAACAATTGCTTATATTTTTAGATTGTCAAAAGGGCATTTGACAGATTAATCATGATATATACTTCATAAATTTAAGTTACTATGGAGTTCGGGGGGGAATTGTACACGGACTCGGTTTGAGAAGTATTTATCCAAGCGAAAACAATGGGTATGGTATAATTCGGGCCATCTCATTTTAAAAAAGCTAACTTGTGGAGTTCCTCAAGGATCGATACTGGGGCCATTACTCTTTTATATTATACGTAAATGATATTACTAATATACAGATGTCTTGGAATTTATATTATTTGCAGATGATACGACAATACTGACTAAAATATGGATATTACCAAAAAATTAACTGATCAATAATGAACTGTCTTAAGTAAGCAACTGGTTTAAAGCAAATCAAGTTATCGTTAATGCTACCCAAACAAACTACATGGTATTGGGAACTCCAAATATGAATCAAATATAGTTGATAAAATATGTTCAATTGATATAGTCATGTCGAATCCGTTCGTAACGATAATAAGTCATCCCCAGTATGACCATCTATTGAGGCAATAACGATCACTCTCGATCATACAAAATTTAAAAAGAGTGTCTGAAACAAAGGTCTTAGGGGGGGGTACTAATAGATTGGAAAACCTAATTGGGAAGCAAACATACTGATGGTATTTCAAAAACTATATCACGAAATATGGGAATGTTAAATAAGCTGAAATATTATGACCAAAACGTATTTTACGTTCTTTATATTTTTCTCTTATTGCCGTCCCGTATTTAAATATGACTTTTTAATATGGGGAATACGTCAAAAAATGTCCTTAGACAAATTATTTAAGTCAAAAAATGGGCCTCAGAACTGTTTATCAAATGCACATTATAGAAGCCATACGGCGCATTATTTTCAAATCACAATATTCTTAACATCTTTGACATGTATAGTTTAGAATTGGGGGTATTCATGTTAAGTACAGCACAAATCAGTTGCCAACTACCTTTAAATGGATTATTTTACTAGACGCTATGACGTCCACAATTATACACAAGAAATAAATATATAATTATAATTTGACTCATAACAAGAACGTATTTTCAGAATCAATGTTACGGACATTTGGACCATCCTTTGGACTTCAAGGAATCAAACACGCGAACATTTCAAATTAAACTAAACATTTTAGAAAGCAATATAAAACCAACTTATTTAAGTATGATTAATTTTGGGATATTCTGGAGCATATAAGTCTTGTATTTTGAAAGTTTTTGATTATATTACTTAAAAATCAAAAAATAAATCATTTTGATATTTTTATGTGTACTTTATGTGAGGGGGGGGGGGTGTGGTCGCTTTGGCTTTTGGCCTTTTGACCACATCCTCCATAATTGTTTTTTAGAAAGGTCTTTTTTGTTTTTTTGTGGATTGTTGATATGTTATATGTATGATTTTATAGTTGGAAATAACGTTGATTATGATTATCTATTCAACCCATATATTATCAAACTATGGAGTTACTAGATATCTATAGGATTCCAATGAACAAGTTACTATGGCACTTGAACATTACGTCATACATCAAATTCAAAAATGGAAGCAAATCCAATAATTTTAAAATATGTCCTATAACAGCAAGATACCATGCGATAAAAAGAGACATGAAGGACTTAGGTTATGTTGTTAGACACAGATAAATGTATTTTATACTTTTAAAGTTGAAATGGCGTCCCATCAATATGGCAGCCAAAAACCTGAACATCTTCAAAAAATACTTCCTGGACACAATTTGTAAGTTTACAGCCTTCAATCGAACTCAAGATGTCTATGACATAGATTTACCTTGATTCCTAACCAATGGACAACATACATTTCAATTGTTTTTAAATGCGCCAAAATCGAAATAAAAATATATGGCGCAAAAGTTGTCAAAATGCCATAGGAATTACATTTTTTCACAATATTGCCTCATTTATAATTTGACCCTTTTTTTTATTATCGGGATTACCTGGACAATGGTTATGATCCTAGAACATTTTTATTGTTTCATTGACACAATTAATTTACTTGAAGTAATATTAGATATTTGTCAATATTTTTGAAGGTATTCACGTTTTTGGCTGCCATATTGATGGCGTCATGTTACAACTTTAAAGTATCAGAAACACATTATTGTGTGTCTAACAACATAATCTAAGTACATCATCAATTGTTAGTTTTTATAGAAGGGGTTATTTTCTTTTATAGGGCATATTTTAAAATATGTAGATGGCCTTCCATTTTTGAATTTGAAGTCTGACTCAAGTTACAAGTGCCATCGCACTTTGTTCACGAGTATATTTATAACTCCATAGTTGATAATATAGGGTTGGTTAGATAAGATAATATCATTTATGGGACGCCATCTTGGATTTCGCAAAAGCCCAAGGGGGCCAAGGTGGCACCCGGCAGAATTCTAATTCTACACACCTTATCTATTAATGTTCAGCAACAAAAAAAATTGATATAACAAACTTTAAGGTCAGGCCATAACTTTGACCTATCCCGACTAATATTGCGTGATGAGTCAACTGAACAGTTGGCCCTTTTTAACCGTTTTGAGGCGGACGTGAGTCCGGAGGATTATATCTACTGCCACACCGGATTACTTGAGGATTTTATTTTCTCTGTGAAGGACATGATACAGCTAGCCATAACGCCTGTGTTTTAGTAACAGCAGCCGACAACATTCCACTGAGCTATTGTTATGAGTGTAATGTCAATGTTCAAATAACGAGCTCTAAACAGAATTTAGTAGGAGTCTGTGGAAATTTGATATTCGGGTTAAGATAACGGTTTTTAAAACAAAAATATGTGCCGGTTAGAGTTTTTCTGGAACGGTTTCGGGTGGTATAAAAGGAACATTTTAGACAAAACAAAATTCTACCACGGTCATCGATTTTTGGGAAATGCGAAGTAATGTCTGTGTGTTTGGAAAAAGGCAGGCAGTGCGGGACCTGATGGGGTAATCCATGCACAGCAGGATGTTGGGGAAGGACTTGCTGGGCTTGCTGTGGTGGTTTAGTATGTGGACATGCATTCACCATACGTAAACAAAAGACTAAACTCAATCAGTGTGCAATGAGAATACAAACCTTTGGTTCTGCACTATCATCAGTTAGGTATGGAGGTGGTTGGTATCATTCAGTCTTCAATCCGGAAACTGTAACCCACCCACTCAGATTAAATCCTGATGTAAACAATTGCCTGTTATGATTTTCGGTTTTTGACCAAGGTCTACATGTTTCCATGGGTACCACTTTCAGTTTGATGACCCCATGTAACTCCATTTAATCTACCCGTGCTGCCACCATTGGTGGAGATGTTATTTGATTATCTTCGACCTCACTGTCCTCTATTCCAAGGGAAGCCCAAACAATCTAAAGCCAGATATACAAACTTGATTCGTTTCATTTTACTATCATATAATAAAATATTACAGCGCTACCAGGAACACGCTGGCCTGCGGATTACGATTGGGGTAAATGAATCATTTAATAATAATACAATCAAGGTTATTTCAATCTCAAATCGTGGGCCTGTCGGCCAAATTGCTACAGACTTTACAACTTATAATTACTAGACAGAAAAAATGCAACTTGGGGGCAGCAGCTTAAACAGAGCCAATTTGCAAACATTCAAATACACTACAAGAAACACACACCGGATGGGTTGTGCAAGCTTTCATGGTTAATTTGCCATCAAGATGAACCATCGAGACAAGTGGCATTATGGTTTAATCAATATCTGTTTACAAATCAAATCACCAAAGGGAGTTCCCCGAATTAACTCAGCAAAGTGGTGCCCACTGGATTCGAGCGAGGACCTTTTGCTCCAGAGGTAAGCTAACCGCTAGACCACGCCCCACTGCCACGCTAGCAGACCTCGGTATGCACAATTTTTAGCTGAATCGGACAACTTGAAAAAAACTATACCAATGACGTTGATAATCATAATGACAAATATGCAAAAACATCAAAACAGCGGGGTTCGGACATTATTGTTCTATCATTTTACCAAGTATGATATAATATTGGATGATTTGAGTAGGAGTACAAGAATTGATGGTCAAGCTATGAGTTTTAAAATTATTTCAAAACTCATAGCAAGACCGTTAAATTATTGTATCCTGCGATAAAAAATCATCCAATATTATCATGATTTGTTTTAGAAATCTAAATTGAACCCAAACTAATGAAGCGGCCTTGAACAGGCTTCAAGTTTATTAGTAACTAATCTAAAACTTAGTGAAATGAAGTGCGAACAAAAAGCATAAACACCACTTATGGAACTACCAACATTTTACAAGTAAACACTAGGAAGCATCAAATAAAATGAACCAGTTGACACTACGAAAACTAAAAAATAAACCAATAGACACCAGGAATCAGCAAAAAAACCGGAACCAGTAGACACCAGGAACCACCCAAAGAAATAAACCCAGAAGGGACACAGAACCACACAAAATTGCAACAGTAAACAAACAAACAACTCCAATAAATAATGACACCCCTAAAGAAATGGAAAATCCCTAGGACCACTCAGAAAAACTCATGACATGGTCATAGCACATGCAGCGATACAGATAGAAGCGAATACTCACATGTATTACACACAACCTCACATGTTGACAAACAAAAACAACCAACGCCGTGAGTTTCGCTTGATGGTCAGAGTGTTATCGTGCTACTCGATACTGGTGCTTCAGTGTAACGTTTTGTGCAAGCTTCATTATTGGATAGCGGAATCAAGACCCAAGTTACACAACACACAAGGACTAAAATATAGCTTGGTTCCAAGAAAGGAACTCCGATGATCGGAAAAAAAAAACAACAATATTCAACGTCATTCCAGGTAGACAGGTCACCACGGAATTCTTTGTTGTCAAAGGTATCAGTGAGTCGTTTGCTTAGTTTCACTACGCTAAGGGTTGCACATGATATATTAATGGCTTACACGTCAAAACTTCGGTTGTCGGGAGAGTTGGTAAAAATAGCCTACAGTGATAGATGAAGGTGGTCTTGGTAAAATGGCTGACAGCAAGATGTAAACTTCAACTTGAGATGAGATGTGCAACAGGTAGCACAACCACACCGTAGAATACCAGTCAAGAAGGGAAGGGTTAGAGCAAGAGTTGGAACGCTATCAAAAGTAGATGTCATTGAAGAGTCTCCGATACACCAACTCCATGGGTATCACCCATTACTGTAGTCAAGAAGCCTAAGTCCAAAGACGAGATACGTCTGTGCAGTGCAGGGATTATGAGCTCCAAACCAGACTATACAAAGGGAGCGCCATGTCACACAACGCTCGGATGACCTTCTAGTAGTCTGAAGGTCGACAGTATTCTCCAGCTTGACTTGCAGAACGGGTACCATCAGGTGGAACTAGACGAAGATTCTAGATTCCTGATGTCGTTGTAAACACATAATGGTCTCTCTGGAGGTTTAAGAGGCTTAATTTTGGAGTTAATTCAGCTGTTGAGCAATTCCAGATCTGATGCAGTCTGCCCTAGCAGGTATTCCTGGTGTAATAAATATTCTGATGGACATCTTGGTTTCGGAAAGGAAGTCCAGAAGAGCACAACGAGCGTCTTACAAATTGTCTGCAAAGGCTGAGGGAAGAAGAATCTGACCTGACAAAAGAAAGTGTGAGTTTCAAGGATTCCATAGGGTTCTTTGGTCACGTGTTTAGTTCAGAAGGCCTATCTCCAGCCCTGACAAGGTTGAAGCCCTACAGAATGCAGCACCCCCTGCCAACAAAGAAGAGGTCAGAAGCGTCGTTAGGTCTTGCAACTATTGATCAAGGTTCATCCTAGATTAGCAAACATCACAGATCCAATCAGAAAACATCCAACAAGGACTGAACAAGGAAATGATCTGGAAGATCAACATGAGTTTGCTCTCCAGGAGATCAAGAACTCTATATCGGAACACCCCAACTTTGGGTAAGTGGCGTACTCAAACCAGAGAATGAGAAAAGAGGTTGTAGTGGACGCTCTAGTCAGTGCCATATTAGTACAACATAATGACACAGCATCATTCTTGGTAGCTCTGGCAAGCCGATCTCTAACTGATGTGGAACAGAGATATTCCCAAACAGAACTTGAGAATTTAGTGTCACATGGGGGAGGGAGTGATACAGATTCACATGTACTTGTATGGATGGTTCTTTGAGGTAGCCAAAGAGCACAAGCCATTACTCCCGCTCTTCAACAACCCTACAGCCAAGCCCACTGCGCTAGAACGCTGTGTTGATGATGAGGCAGGAGTATGACTTTAAGCTCACATATCAGCCATGGAAAAGCAAATCAAGCTGTTAAATGTCTAGGGACATTACCCCCCCAGAGACTGAAGTCAACCAGCAGAGAAGAAAAGCTGGCAGAAGAGTAGGTCAATCTAATCACGTCGAATGCGGTTCCTAACACCTTGCACTACATGAAAATGAGTATGAAACGCAGATGATGAAGTTCTGCAAGAATGCATGAGAGCAATCAGGCAAAACAAGTGGCATGAGCAGTACAGAGAAAAGACACTGGTGTCAACAAGAATGACATAGATAGCTTGTACAAAGTGGACTGAGCTCAGCATCAACGCAAATAAAAACATACGACTTAGAGATCACCGCATAGTAATCCCCAAGGCATTGCCCAAAGAGCAGTCGACATTGCCCATGAGGGTCATCAGGGAGGAAGTGATAAACCAAGCAACTCATGATGAGATTGAAAGTTTGGTTCCCAGGACTCGACCGTATATGGGTGGAAACAAACACAGTTACAGTAGCAGATTGCTTCCTGCCAAGAATCAACAATTGAAAGAAATACAACTCAACGGTGAAGATGTCTGATTTCTTCCGCCCCAGGACCATGCCAAGAGATCAGGCTAGACTTCAGGAACTACCAACTGGCGAGTGAAGTATTTGATGGTAGTATGAGACTACTAGCAGATTCATGGTATTGAGATAAATTAAGTCAAACCTATGCCAAAACAGTCATCCGAGACTAGAGACCGTTTTTGCGGCTTACGGTTTTTCCAATTGACAGTCCCGTTGATAACGGTCCACCATTTAATGGTCATGAGTTCCTGCAGTTCGCTGATCAATCAAGTTTCAAGCACCGCAAAGTAACGCCGTTGTGGCCTCAGGCAAATGGTGAAAGAGTAGAGAGAATGTATGCGGCAATTGGAAAAAGCTTTACCGCACAGAAACCACAGAACAAAAGCACTAGGCAAGCGTGAAACAAATAATGCGCAATCTATAGAGCAACCCCCATAGCTCGACGGTTTTGGTCGCACCCAGCCACACTGCTATTTGGACGCGAAGACACGCGTTAAGCTCCAGAGCTCCGCGCAATCCCAAACTGAAAAATCCGTGCGCAGTATGACAGAAAGCTAAGGGCAAATGAAGTCAAATGCTGTGAGGGAAGAACAACGAAACTCAGTAAAAGGACAATTGCGCACTGGTGATTATTTACTTTGAAAGAGACAAGTCCCTTAAAACTCACAGACTCCATATCACACACCCATATGAGATAAAGCAGGTAAAAAGGCTCTATGGTCACAGATAATGATGGACATAGCATCGGTCACTAGAGATGCATCGTAATTTACGAAGTTGAACACTTGAAGGACAGTGACGATGTAAAACCACAAGCTGAACTGAAAAACAGTGAGGACTACCTCAAGCTTGGGATGAACAAGAACATGATCTGCTCCAAGGGGACAACAGGCACCTGCCCCTGCAAGAACCGCCGAGGAACAGGAGACTGCCAGCACGCCTACAAGACTACGTCTTGTAATCAGCATTCATCAGGATCATAGGACTTGAGCTCTCATTAGTTGCCAAATTAAGCAACTTCAAGTTGTGACACTAAAGGACTTAAAGTTAAAAATGGTGCTGAGTTCCCAAAGTGTTGATTTGCTACATTTTATCGTTTGGACAGAGAATCAATAAGTGAAAGATTAAATTCGACCACCAAACATTAACACAGAAATAGATGTTATACAATTCTTTTTAAGTTTCAAAAAATTCTATATAAGAAATAATATAAGATCGTACACCATTTTGTTTAAACTTCTGAAATCTTTCAGGTAATATTAAGTTTATGTCTCTGAATAATACCTTTAATTAAGCCGATCGAACGATCGAGGGCCGTAGGCCATCATACAAAGTACTAAGCATTCCGTTTCCGTTTCCTTCTTTCTTCAATTAATAGTGGAATGATTCCTGGCTTAGAATTCCGGGCTGATGTGTAGCTTTTTAACTGCTTCACAATGCATGCGATGTCGTATAAAAAGCACCGGACGTAACCGTTGTCTTTTGCTCGAAACAGCAATAAACATATTGTAACAAAGAACTACAATCTAATAGGTTGCGGCAGTCTCTAGTGGCTCTGTACTTGGTGTTGACAAAGACTAATAAAGAGTGTTTCTAGAGGGATTCTTATGTGGCACGTGTTTTTAAGAGTTTATAGTGTCTGTGAATGCGTTCTTTTGATCATCAAGAAAATTAAGAGTAGCGCGGACATAAAAAACACATTCCTACCTGTGTGTGTCAATCCTCTCATGAACCATAAAAAAATTGTAATTTTTTTTTTGGGGGGGGGGAAGAATGAAAGGATTTGTTATGATCTTTTGATTGAAAATTTAGTACCGCCACAACGAACATTTGGAAGGTTTTCTACACCATTTAGACTGTCCCACAGTCTCGGCTCTGTCTTTGGATTCAGAGCTCAGTAGGTTCAAAGACAAAAAACCAAAACGTAGTTATTTATTTGGATACACTTGGACAAACAATGGCATTTAACCAGCATCCATGTACCAGAGATATTAAAATAAAAAGGAATTGCACGTTCAATCACGAATGTTTTTTTGTTTTTTTTTTGTTATTTTTAAATTATATGACATTTATGATAATAGGGCTTTAAATTAATCATTTTAAACAAAAACAAAAAAACAACCTAAAATTATTTTATTTATAATTTGGAAAATTTTGAAAGAAACTGAGAGTGTTGGCTTTTAAGTAGAGAATGTTGAGACAAGGACTCGTTAGAAATCATTAGAGGCTAAATTTGCAATGGCCATATTTTTCGTCAATCGGGTTTTTTCTTTGTGTGGCAATCTTGTAAAGTACCTTTTGTGTATTTGAAGTAAAATCGTATTTCGGGAAAATAATCCTGTGCTTTGACATATCAAGTATAAAACAAAACAGGCTTTTACGTCCAAAGGTCACAAGTTTATTATCAAGATGAAAAAAGGTGTTTCGAACAACATATGATAAGTTAGTAGACATATTTGTCTACATTTTTGTTTATCACACAATTTTATTCCAAATGTTTTTTTTCCTTCTTTTGCTTTGCGTTGTATTGAATTTAAAACTGCTCAAAGATTCTTTATCAATTCAGGGGCTACATGTCATGTATTTATGTCTTTTGTAATGCATGAGTTTGCACAATCATCTAAAATAAGAGCCAGGAACAATAAAATGAATACTTGCAATGTATTAAAATAGAAAAAAATAGGTTAAATAAATAAGCAATATAGCCGCTGCATCTCATCAGCATCATCATCATCAGTCGACTGCGCAGAAGGCGATCGCAAGTTTCCTCCAGCACTCTGTTGGACAAGTTGGAGATAGCCTTTGGTTGCAACAGTGTCTGTATCCCCCAAGAGCTTTTGGATGTAGGAGAGAATGATGTCCTGTCGGCTGGCTCCTCTTCCATGCGGGGGTGTGTAGAAAGCATATAACCTAAGCCGCTGCATGACAAAATATATCTGGCATGATATACGTGTAGGCTACAGAGCACATTACATGCACGGTATGTTGTGCACTGCACTGTTGTGGGGAGTTCCCGTGCAAGCTACGCTTCTCACAGGGACGGTGCAGTTAGCTGAGGCACTGCGTATTGCACGCTGGCACTTTCAGCATCATCTCTGATTCCACCGATGCCCGGCACCGATGTCTTTCTAACTCGCGGTGTATCGCTAACACAGCAAATATGATATTCTTACTTCACACAAATAACAATGAATATTTACCGATTCCGATGGTATGTAGATTGTATGATTTCAATGAGAAATACAAATTATGCTTGCTCTTAAAATATCAACAAACAATTTGTAGCGTGCATGACTACTGCGGTGTTTAATCAAGAAGTTCTCAAAATTTAAGTTCTAGAAATGCACCCCTGTGTGTGTCTGCTCCGCGTAAATCTATAGGAAAATCATGAAGAAATTACTTCCGGGGTAAAAGCGATACCAATGCACGTTCGGCTTGCGCCGAACGTGCGAAAATCAAAAACTAACATCCTTCAAAATAAGCGATCACTAGACTGGATGTATCAGTCCTATTTTACATCGCGCGCCCTCATGCGATCCAACTTGTCCACGGATTAGCAAAATTCTAAATACCACTCCCTGTGGATGGGGTTGACTCCGAGTAATGGTAGTCTCCATTACCAGTCATTTACACCACAGACCCTGAGAGGGTCTATTCGCCATTTAATGAATTATGCTCATTTTGCATCGTCAGCGATGTAGGTATTCGCTTTATCCAGATCCAGAAATGAATTAAATCCAATAGGTTACCGCAAGGTTTAACGCAAACCACTATGGCTGGCATTCTGAAAGGGAGTCTAACTTTAGTCCTGGGTTTAAACCAGGGTTAGTCCTACATGAGTGGTCCTTTTTCCTTTCAACATAGTCTGAATGTTGAAAATAACGGGAGGGAAAATTTCTCACGGATGGGCCGGAATGACCCATCCTTCAGGAATTTCTCACCTGTTACAGCAAACCTTTAGAATATATTAAAAGGAAAAAAGTCCATTCCTTTTGGACTAACCCTAGTTTAAACCCAGGACTAGACTCCCTTTGAGAATCTGCGGTGTCAAAGAAATAAAATTGTCTCTTCTCATTCTCAAACTGATTACTTTCCAAAAATACGCAACACTTTTAAAAAGTTTTTCAAAATTGTTTTCGTGTGGGATGCACACACAAAAAACCATGTGATTAGGTGCATTGAAGTCCTGTTTCATGTAGGAATGTGGTTTTATATCGATGTTACTCTTAGTTTTCTTTTAAAATGTGGTCAAAGATGCCGGCCAATGAATCGAAACCCCTCAAACATGATATCCAGAGAAATTGCTGCTATCAAACAGAGTTTCAATTGAGACTTTCCTAAATTGCTGCTATTACAAACAAAATTTAAACTTTTATTACGTACCCGTTTTGTCATTATCAATGATTGTAATCATTGTAAATGCTTCCGGTCTCTCAATACCGCCGCGCTGAGCTATGTAAACCATTAGACTCTCTTGTTTTTCAGGCAAGTTGTCATCTGTTATTTCTAAGCTGATATTTTTCTCTGTTTCTATGGCTTCAAAACTAACTTCAACATTACTGATAGCAATGAAATCATGATGTGATGTGAAGCTGGTTGTATCAGATGATACAGCGGTCCATCCACCATTTGATATGACTGCAAAGGTATGTGCAAAAAAGTGTCAAAACAATTTCAAACTCAATTTATGTAATACATAATTAGGCGATATACATTTCACTGCTGTCTGGACTAGCTCACATTTATATAAAGGTATTGAAAGAGCAACAGAGGGGCTACACAAATGCCCAAGGCGAGTATTTCTCTTGTACTGTTGGCTACAAAACTATTATTACAATTGTAACTTTTATTACCTGTTTGAAATATTGAAGAATACATAATACAACGCCTTTTAACTTTGATAGAAAAGATAAATGTCTTTTGACAATGCAAAAATGCTACTTACACACAGATCCCGTTGTTGCGCAGGAGGAGTGACAATTTCTGGCTATAGTAATATTGATAGTCTCATCACCCTCCGTTGTTGCATATCCGCCTTCAGGCTCCAGGATTTTATAATCTGGTTGTTGGTCTAAAATCAAATCAAGTAGTGATTAGAATTAGAAAGCCCTAGAATGTAACCATGGATCTGTCGAAAATTTAAACTTCGTATCGCAATACACCTTTACAATGAGCCACAACAAATGATAAAAACATTCTTTTTAGGCTATAATTTGATAATTTAATGTTATATTAACTGGGGTTTTCTTACCATTTTCATCAAATATTGGTAAATTGCCAAAGGAGGCAAGACATCCTAAGATTTCAAAACTTAGCCTATACTTATTGGAAGTTGAAACCTTGGTCAGTGGCTCAATCCGGACAAATTTAGACGTCACGGTATGTGGAAAATTAATAATCTCCATGACATTACCTCGTGTATTCGCAGCAAATGTCTGTAAATGACAATATATAGCTTACGTTTAGCAACATATATCTGTAGATGACAACATAAATCAGAATATAGTTTTCTTTCAGGGAAATGTCGTCAATTAAGCTTCGGCTTCTAATAACTTAAAGTGGTAGTTATGGAAGTTAGTGAAGG
This sequence comes from Ophioderma brevispina, assembly GCA_023653785.1. Lineage (NCBI taxonomy): Eukaryota > Metazoa > Echinodermata > Ophiuroidea > Amphilepidida > Ophiodermatidae > Ophioderma > Ophioderma brevispina. The sequence continues at coordinate 15,919 of JAMKCH010009076.1, forward strand.
TAATAACTCTTTTTAACGTTGTTTAAGCTCCAAGATATATCAGAGGCTTACATTTATGGAAGGCTAAGATTAAGTGATATCTAAAATGAGCTCATAACGTTTCAAAACTATATTTCTGAACTATTGTAAATATTCTGTTCCGTCAGTTCCTTAGGGTTGGAACTGGTTTCTATTGTTCTAAATAATAAGCACTGTTCAACTGTCTTTAACCGCTGCTCGCCCGGCGGTTGAGTTCCAAAGCCACCACTCAGAAAGGAACTCTTTGCTGCTCTCGAATACAATAGATAGAATGTGAAGCAAATAAAGGCGTGCTAAGAATTCCTGCGAGAGAATTTGTATATGAATAAGATTTAACTGGCTCATATTAAAGATTGTGTCCTCAACTTGTTTTTATTATGGTTATTTTAAGATTTTGCATTTTGAAAGCAATTTATTTGGGGAACGAGAAGGTCGAAAAAAAATCATTCTTTCACACAGGCGGTTCGTATATAATATGAATATTAACTGGTATAATTTCATTCTTTATACAAATCGTCGGGCATATTACATAGTGACGGATGTTAAAGAAATACAAAACTTAATAAAATGGATGTAATGCATTGGAAAAGTAACCATCTTATCCGTCACACCAAAAATTACGCATATCGGCGATTATCTTCATGACATAGTGACGGATGTTAAATTTTCCCTATACTAAAGCGTTATTCAGCATCCGTCATTATGGAATACAACAATCGGCGTTTTCCGAACATCCGTCAAACAAAGGTCCATCATCGCGAATCTGTTCAATTTGGTTTATTACATAATGACGGATGTTGAGTGGATTGCCGCGATTTACCGCTTTGAACTGTAAATATAATATAAATTTCTAGTAACGGTAATATTTATAAATTAATTTCATATTTTGCTTGTGTCTGTTATAAATTAAAGAATTATTTTTTGACAAACATAGTATTTAAAAAGCCCGGCTGTGAAATCACGTAATAAACTTTTATGACAGAGGGCTCAGCATCCGTCACTATGTAATGCATGAAAACCTTTGTAATGTAACTTACGTCAAAATTCTCAAATTTCTAATTAAGATTATTAACTAATGAAGTACTTGCGAGGTTCGGCAATTGGATTGTTTGAAGATTTTGGTATTAAGTATCATTTCCCTTAATTTCGTAAAAATGATAAAAATTTAACATCCTTCACTATGTAATACACCCGACGAAATGAGAATAGCAATAATCAATTACGAATAACACTGTCACTTAAAGACACTATCAGTGATTTGAAAAATATTTGAAATTTGCAGGAATAGCTTCAAAGTGAAAGATAAGTCTGTAGAATTCTTATAACTTACCTTTTCCAACTGAAGAATTGGCAGAAAAGGAAGAAAACGGCAGTGTTCCAAGATACGTATCCCCCATTCAATTACGTGTTGTAGTAAGTGTCCGAACGGACAGTTAGGACTTAAATTTCCGATTCTGTCCTTATTAGGTTGCTCTTGGTCTTATCATTTGCAGGGTATGTTAGGATACCCGTACTTGTTACATACATGTAAAAATCTGATTTTTGATGATTTTTTCGATTTTCTGATTTAGCAAATCACTGATAGTGTCTTTAAATCGTAATCTTAATGCACAACACTCTATGCTTATCTCATGCGTGAAAGAATTCAGTTTTTGTCAAGCTTATCATTCTCCAAATAGCCCAATTTCCAAAAATACCAAAATTCTGGATTTTAAATGAACGGTTTTCATGAGTGGTCCACGCCACACCTCTAATTAACTTCAACATTACTGATAGCAGTAAAATCATATCATTGTTACAATTACTGACAGAAGTGGGCCACATCCCTAAGTTGAACCCCTCAAAAAGTCGAATTTTGTCCCACAATGTCCACAATTTTCAGCTCGATGCATTATTAGGATTAAATTCAGATTTTTCAGACCGAGAACATAATCGCTTCTGCATGAGGAAAATGGCCGGTGTGAAATGAGATTGATCCGTGCTCCATAGACGACAACGGAAAATAAAGCGTGAAACTAATGTTGCGTGAAGATCAACTTAACCCCTCGATTGACTTATTTGTTCACCATTGTTGGGGGCGATATCTCCTCACACAATTCCGTTCTGGCAGTGATTTCGTTTTGTGCCGATTTTCTCACTCGGGAATCGTGTTCAACCTCACTTTCCGTGCTTGGCAGTTTGAACAGTACATTGAGATCGTCTGAGAAAACCTACCATTTAAGGAACCAGTTGCATGATAGTGAAGAAATTAGAGTGGTGGTGTGTTTGTACATGATAGTATAGGCAGTTTAATTAGAGATGTGAAACCTGAAGCCCTGCCTATAATAAGAATATATATTTTTATTAAAGCAGGCGATTAAAATGCTTAAAAATAATACAATGAAACCCCTTAACCTTTGTGCGTTTTCTACTTGCCTACTACTAGTTTACTATCTATTCAAAGTTATACCTACCATTGGCTTATTTGTTTTGTAGTCGGGGAGTAGTAAAGTTGATTGGCATCAAAACCAACCTTTATCCAGACACTTGTTACCCATTCTAATTCATCTCCTTGTATCAGGATCCCTGTCAAGGTTTTTGTTGAGTTAAGATCCACCTGTATCCATGGATACCATTCATACGAGTACCAATTCTTCCCATTCAATCTTCCCTTTATCTTCTCATTGGTGGAGGATGTGATCTGGTGATCTTGAATTTCATTGGATTCCATTCCAAGAGGCCTCCAACAATCTGCAAAACAACATCAATTTCTCTGAATTGGCACGGAATACAGAATGTCTACATCAAAATAGGAAACAAACATACTAATTGGCACGTTTTCATCAAATGTGTAAACTGCTAAGAACTCCAAACTCTCATAACTGTATATGCTGGACCCACTCAACAGAAATTTGACATTTTCAAAAAGTAATTATCCATATTTTGGTAAAAGAAAATTCATTTATATAGGAGGAGATTTTTTAAGGATACGAATTTCTCTCAAATTGCACTGGATTGGTTGTAGACCACCTACCGAGAACGTTTCGTAAGTTTATTGGGCAAACAAGTACAAAAGAAAGCCTGCTATCGTAATCGTCCCTATAGGAAACCATGCTTTGAATTCTGTCGTGCACTACAGAAAATATTAAATCATCATCGTATTACATAAAGACGGCGTATTCGGCTTATTCATTTCAGGTATGATCTAATACATTGGTAAGCATTCCAAATATGCAAAAAACAGGGTTCGAAAAAAATTTGGGGCACTTCTTCCTGGAAATGTCCTCATGTCTCTTTAAAGGTCCATGGCCCGATCGCTAATAGCCTCGTCCCCTAATATCTAGCGGCCGCAGCCGAGATGCTCTTCACCATGTAGCGCCAAATGTCACTGTCCATCATTAAGTTACCGTCATTGATATACCAGATTGCCATAAAAGTGATGTAGTTTATTGCAAGCATAAATCTTGTCCTTGGCGTGAAAAGAAGTTTTTTCTCTTGCTGTCGGCAACATATGACCCTAGGTACTTTAAAGTCTCTGACCTCTTTGAGTTGGGTACCGTCTGTAGTGCAGATAGGTTAATGATTCTCTTCCTCATTCACAGTCATGTAGTCAGTCTCCTTGGCATTTAGATGTAGGCCGACCTTGTCTGCAGCATTCTCAAGTGATGTTAGTAGATCGTGTGCATATCAGATCCGCTGTTAAAGCTAGATCGCCTGCGAAGTCAAAGTTTGTGAGATGCTGACTTTTTGTGATGTCTACAACGCTTGGGTTTGATGGTGAGTTCTTCTTCGTTCATGGTGTCAAAACTCTGTCTGATGATATAATCAACCACGATTACAAAGATGTAGGGAGCAAGAGTATCTCCTTGGAGGATTCCAGTAGTTTATGAGATGGGTTGTCATACATGATGGCAATTGCTTCGACAGTCTTATCTGGGATACCGTACTTGGTGAGAATATGCAGCACGGCATACCTGTTCAAATTGGAAATGCCTTGGACAAGTACAGTCTTGAAACACAATGAAGTTATTCTCTTGGAAATTCTCAACACTTCTATGATTGATCCTTCGGAGGGTAAGTATCTGGGGTAGTATCAATCTGCCTTTGCGAAAACCCCCCACGTCCTTACAAGTTGATCACGGAATAGTGGAATCGTCCTGATTACTGCGGAGACATTTTCAGTACGAGGTGTCTTGATGTTATTCAGTTTCTTCCGACAGCTCTGAAGCTCCTTCATAGTGAAAGGTCCAGTCTGGATGGGAAGGGTGTCTGCTATCTTGTGATTGAAGAAAAGTTCATCATAATTGGTATTATTCTGAACCGGTTTGCCAAGTAAAGAACTAAAGTGCTGGAACCATATGTCAAGGCGATCTTCAGTTGTTTCACCTTTGATTCTTATATGTGAGGTAGTCATCTTGTCAGTCAGCTCCTTGAAGACTCCCAGGCAGCAGCATGCTTGTTTTCAAGATGTAGGGTTTCAAGCGCTTCATCTTTGGACTTAACATATTCCTCAAGCACTAATGGTGTAGGTATCATCAAGTGCAGCCTTAGCGGTATCAAGGTTCTGTTTGGAACATCTAGTGGATTTAGTATGGGGCTTTTGTGCTGCAGGCTTCAGTTCTTTTCTGGTTTTGTTTACTTTGCCAAAGGCAGTAGTCTTCTTTTTCTAGGTAGCATCTCCAGTGGATATCATATACTGTGCTGGAGTTCTTGTCTTCAAGCTCATCAACAAGAGAGTTGAACTTGTTATGTACTTCTACAGTGTACTGCTCACACAGCTTTGTATCTCCCACTAGTGTATTGTTTTCATGGGATCTCTGGGAGGGGTTTACTCTGACGATAACCTCTCCGGTTCCTACAAGAGACAGTTCTATGATCAGACTTAATTCAGACTTAATTCTATGATCAGCTTCAGAAGTCTTGTAGACGAAAATGAAGTCCAGCTGGACAGGTTCGCCATTTGGGCGATGGTGTGTCCACAGTCTACTTGTTTGATTTTGGAACCGTGCACGAAGTTCTTCATGTACATTCCATTAGTTGTTGCAAGTCGTTGTTGCAAGTAAAGAGCACGTCTTCAGGCGCAAGCTTAGCATTATAATCTCTAGGGAATTACAGAAAATTATGGCCTGAAACTATACTGTGACGGTGAATATTTCATGGTGAAAATAAGAGATATTTTTTTCTCGATGGTCGTCGTGAGGGCTGCAGCAGCAAATGACTGTTTCAGGATTACCCATCAGCCTAAGCTTCAGGATGCGCTCGTTACAATTTGCAAGTTTGAAAAAGAAACCCCAACACCGCTACTAGATGCATTGTTTTCGTGTTTTCCAGGTAGTCCATAGCCAGGAGATTCTCCCGTAGTAGAATTCTTATGCGCATAATACGGTGACTTGTATGCGTCCTCTACAAAAAGCTTATAATTTAGTACCTGATTAACTTAACTACTACTAATAAAATGCACCTTGAGAAAATAATTAAATTACAAAAAAGAGCAATGCGAATAATCTCAAACAGTAATTATATGAGTCATTCAGCTCCTCTTTTTAAAAAAATACGATATTCCTAACGTTTACGATATGTATAAATTACATGTAGAAGCATGTACTTTTATGTTTAAACACTTTACTTGTCAACTCCCTGTTGCTATTAAAAAAGCAGATCACTTTACATACCTATTGTATTAGGAATACTCTTGTATTAGGAGTTATGTTAATAACAGAACAAAAACAAAATTTGCCCAAAAATCTATTTAAAAAAATCAGGTCCATCCCAGTGGAACATATTACACAAGAGCGTAAAACAATCAAGATCGGTTAAGCATTTCAGATCACAAATTAAAGAAAATCTTTTGATTCAATATATATACATGTATAATGTTACTGTATTTATTATACTGAAATTGCTTTTGATAATTGTTTGAATCAACAAAATCAAAAAAATTAACTTGTAAGCTTAACAATCGATGCAGGTACTTGAGTAGTTTTTAAGATGTGTTTTTTTTCTGTGTAATTGGTGTATTTTTTGTTTGTATACGTATATGTGCTTAGTGGATTTTATGTAAGCAACCATTATTATGCTGATGTTCCATTTCGGGCCAGTAGGCCTTTGGAAAATTTCCTTCATTTAATTCTGTACCAAACTGTACTTTATATATTGTATTTTTACATGGATGTAAATAAAAGAGATGAATGTAATGTAAATGTAATGTACCTAATGTCGCCATGGTCGAACAAACATCACAATGGCCGAACATGGCTACCTACAAGGACATTTGTTAGTTATTTCTGCTAATCAATTTATGGGAGTGACTATTTCTCTTTTAACAATAATAAGACCATTTTGGCACGTACGTACAATCAAAATGAGCGTGTTGCATCTTATAGTCAGGGACAGAATTAGCTACCTTTTTTCGGGTTTCACATAATTTGACGGTATAGAAGACATGTGTGAATTATCATCTTCGAACAGTCAAAGCTTATTGAATGATTATGTTCATGAGCCTGAAGTGAATGGAGCATTTTTAACATTTAAAAATCAAACTCTCCATTCAAACCAATCACGGTGTGCGCCGTACTGTCATTGACAAACTTTGAATACGCCAAATTAGTCTGCTAATTCTGTCCCTGACTATACAATCTTTAACCTATTCGTAGCGCTTTCACTGTTAACCGTGAACATCTGTGAAATCATATTGCCCGAAGAATCAGTAGCTGTATAGATCACCGGTGTGTCACCAAGATTGAAGAGTGATCCTGAATTATAATTTGAAGTCAGGGTCTGGAAACCTGAATTATCTCTGGCAGATGGCTCTGTCCAAGTCACCTTAGCATAGGTAGTATTGTATTCAGTGAGTTGTGTAATATTGTCTGCAATATTTAAGATGACAGGTTTTTCGGTATCTAAAGAAGAGAAAATACCATTCAATGTAGCAGTACAGCATAGGGATTTTGAGGCCAGTTTGGCGGATATTATAGATCGGTGGTCAGAGTTCACACGACCGTGCGCACACGCAGTGACTCAAACGCGCAAACGTCGAGCAGTAGTAGCGCCACGTTTGAAAATACGCACAGTGGCGAAAATGAGGGTATTTCTCCTTTATTTGGATAGCATAAAATGACAGATTGTGATATGAAATGACCAAAGAATTCAAGACGACAGTGAGCTAGTATTGAAACTATGCAGCCTACAATTTCTATTAATTTTGGAGGACTTGCTCGTGCGTTGGAACAAGGTTATGAGATGAGTCATGGACAACGGACAGTACACCGTGTATTGGTATAGCTAAATGCTAGCGAATGTGTCTGCGGAGAGCGAACTGTCAAACGAATATCATCATGAAATGTGAGAAAGAGAATGTACGGACCTAAGGATAAGAAGAAATCATTATTTCATTTGAACTTCTGAATCAGAGACCGTAACATTTTAAAGCCATATTAGCACATATTTTTGAAGAGCGCCCCCAATTTTTCAAAAATTTTGAGATTTTTACACGGTTGCATCGGTAACTGGCTAGTAAACTATATGGTTGAGCTCGAAAAATGTCTATGTGTCGCAATATCGGAGATCTCCGATAATAATTCAACGGCTGCTGGAAACGGCCTTCCAATATGAAATAGCCGGGAAATAGCGCCATGTACGTGTCTATACTCATCCATTAGTTGTTTTATTGGTTCAGGCAGGTCAAGTTAAAGGTCATTTTCTTGAGGTGGCGCTATTTCATCACGGACGGACATAAACTTAGCATTTGCAGCTCTGCCATTAAGTACAATCTGGGATCCCAATTCTAATTACAAAATCGCTTATTTTATGATAAATACGCATTTTTTCAGCATTCTCGTTTGCAGGTGTAGTTTCCTAGGCAATTACCAACATAAGTGTGCAAAAATATCAAATTTTGAAAATTGGGGGCGCTCTTCAAAAAATGTGCTATTATTGCTTTAATTACAAGTAAGTATTAATCGAAAATTGCTCGGTCCCTGTTATTGCAATGTTATTGCCATGATTGAGATCGAGATAAACACGGAACTGGAGCTGTAAACGAGACGACGAACTTCGAACAACTTGAATCAGTAATTAGAAACACGGAATTAATTTTGAGATCAGATTAAATAATCTTATCTTGACTTGAGTTCCATTTCGGATCTGGGTTGATCAATTGACACCTCTTAGTCTTATTCTTCAGTTGGTCAAAACCCCAATGCCTGCCGTAAACTAAGACTCTGCTCGAAAACATCCCGTTCTTGGGGTGGTAGGTCGTTTGTATGTACCACCTCGTTTATGGAACTCCCTGCCTTAAAATATCCGTAATACTGACTCAATGGACTCATTCAAAAGATCCTAGAAAACTTTCCTAATGTAAAAAGTTTATATCATCATGATTTATATTGTATATTTGTTTTGTTTGGCTGTTTTGCTAAGTCTTTCTGACATACTTTTTCGTTCATGTTATTTTCGTGTTTATTTTCCAGCGCCATGAGCGCCTTTTACGGCAGTGTTGTGCGCTTTATAAGTTTTCATTATTATTATTAGTAGTAGTAGATGAGTGTGAGAACACCCTATATCTATAATCTATACGCAGACACTAGAACTGGTAAGAATAGCAGGGCTGTTGCTGCAAGCTTGAAAAGGGATCTGGAAAGAATGAGGTACTGATTAAACAAACGGAAAGTGACCTTTTAGCCATTAAAGTCTAAAGCCCTGACCATATCAAGAAAGTGGAATCCAGCAAAGGCAGATCTGTTCTTTGGCAGAAAGGGTGAGCTGGAAATCCCTGGAATTACCATCCACAAAAGGCTCACCTGGACTAAACACATCTCAGCGAGAGCCGCGGACAGAAGCTTAGAGCTCTATGGAGTGTTGTTTTGTGTACAAGGCCCGGATACGCAGCATCATGGAGTAAGAATCATTATGCTGGATGAGTGCTTGCACTACGTCACAAAAGCTTCTTGACTCCATTGTTGGAGTGAATGAACAACAGGTCAGATTGGAGCTAAACATCTCTTTTGTACATCAGTGACGTCAGATGGTTGCTACTGTTGCGATCTACAAAATGCACACCAGCTAATATCCGCCTTACCTGAAGTGGGGGATTCCTCAGCCATATATGATCAGACGAGAAACTCGCACCAGTCTCGCTCTCCGTGCCAAGATATGCATTCATAAATACCAGTCTAAAGAACCTACTCCATTGGCATGACTTTCATCAGCACCTGCAACACCACTCCCAGAAAGTGTAGCTGGAGAGATCAGCTACAATGGCCTCCAGCCAAAATAGTTACATCAGCATTTGATTTCAGATGAAGTACCCAGAGAAAAAACTTTATTTAGACTGTGGTGAAACCACTAATTGGCCTTTGGTTTTAATCTCTTTAATAATATTGTATTAGTCCATGACTTGCCATACCTCTGTGCCTATTGTTAACCTAAGCATCTATAAACAAAAAAAAAAATGTTACATACATTGGTGATAATTATCTAAATGACATTGACCTGTTACAGGTCACATTAAACGCGGATGTTGCGGTTGTTCTCATTCTGGTCCGTGGCATGGCAACAACACCTCTGTCGTCCAATGGTACAAAATTTGGGCCCTATATTGGTTGCACACAAAGATGGAGTCTCCCAGTGTTCATCAGTTGGGCGTGAAGGGTTTTCCCCACTACGATTTTTAGCGTTAGGTTTCCAGGTTCAGTGTCTAATTCTTGAGAGATCGGACAATTAGTCAGGTCAGGTTTTTCCTGTCTGAAAAGGGTGAGGTTATGTCGTGAAAAAAGACACCAGGTTACAAGATACCCGTTCATTTTAAAATCCTGGTAATCTTTCATATGTTAAAAGACGAGAGAGAGTCACACCTGTTTTAGTAAGCTCGGCGTAAGAAGCTATAAGCTAATCTTATCAAAAAGAAATATAAACTTTCTTGTCTATCGGATTTACACAAGAAGATTTATTTAACACTTAATGCCCAAAGGGGTCCATAATACCAACATTTGATTTTTTTGCGATTTCTCGGTACGCAATCAAATTTTCAATGCAGTTATTTTGCTATTTGACTGATTTATGAATACGTTCTCCTGATACAAAATCCGCCCTCATTAGAATAATTAGGGTGGGTCCTTAGACCACCCCCCCCCGCCCGGGCACTGACTGGAAGTGAAAAAAAAATCCAAGATATTTATACTAATTAAAAAATTAAATTAAGTAAATCTTGCGATTATTTGCATAGATATATACATTAGGAGGGCAATTAATAATAATTAATCATCATACTTTATCAAATAACCCTTGAAATGCTGATAGCATCAATTTTACTTTTGTCATGACGTGCTCTTAACTGTTGGAAGTCTATGGGAAAAAAAACCAAGGTGAATTTAAGTTTCTTGCGGAAAAAGACAAGATGGTATAAATTGGCTATATGCAATAATATTTTAATTTGGTTATTCTAGAGTAGTATAATGAATTATTTTGGTCAAAACCTTGCTGAGGATGAAAATGTGCGAACCACTTCGTTTTCGGAGACATGACAACTTCAATGGCCATAGGTCATAGGTCAAAAGTTCGGATTTCATTTTTAGTGTGGGTCTGTGGTTCTTACTGACCCCCATTACTGTGTTAGTGTCATGTTACAAACTCATGGGAAAAGGGTTTATCTGGGTGGGATCCCTAGGACCCCCCCCCCCCCCTGAGCACTAACAGAAGTTTTTTTTTAGCTTGGGCACTGAAGTGTTAAACAGTATATAAGTAATGTTATTGTGAAGTCCAGTAGTTTCAGTACCAAGTAAGACAAGATGGTGACATAATGGACCATTAAAATGTTGCTTTAAAAAATGCTAACCAATATTAACACATCAGTGGCAAAGATGTATACTACCAAACAATGTGACATAAAAGAGCAAAGTGCCTTATTCTCACTCCTATCAGTGGCTTCGCACATCACTTTCGTTTGTCCATCGTAAAGTTAGTCCCTGACATCGGAGGGCACAATACAAGAGGAAATTCCACAGAGTTAGGTATCAGTAAATCGAGGGATTTTCCCATACAACCATTGCTGTGGGTTGGGAACCCAGGGTCAAGTTTCTAGTGGACGTGATCGATTGTGGTTGGGCAGGGACTCAGCTAGGTGGTTATTTTGTAAAGGAAAAAAGTGGACCCTTTTTTTTTTTTTTTTTTTTAAATGAAATTACTAAAGCAATTGGCCCAAATACCTCACTATTTTTTGAAAAAATCTGAGTTTAAAGGACGACAATCTAATTATCAAACAAGTCACACGTGTATCTTGTGTCAATAAAATATTTGGTCCATAATCCTTCGAACTAAAACAATATTGAAGACGATTTGAGGAGAGAAGCGGAAGAAAAATGATAATCACGTCACAATTTATGACACCTTTCATGAAATATCATAATATATGGGGCTCGAACCACACAACTCGCGCAACATTGTCATATCCCTTAAATCATGAAAATGCCATTTTGCCACTTTAAAAAATCACGGAGCGGACCCCGGCTTGTGTTTACGGGGAAGTGCTACTAGAATTTAACACAAAAACACAACCTACCTCCCTTTGCGGGTGATCGTTAGGTTTGCTAGCCATTTTCCTCGAGGGACGTAAGGGAAGTTAATTATAATATTTCATTAAAAACACCATATATCGTATATGATCGTAACGGATTTTTTGGACAATGGAAGTTTTGCTGATTTTGTACAAGATAGGTTAAAGCAGGTTTCTGCAAAATGGCCAAAAACACGCTGATGCATCATAAACTAACGTGAGTAAAGAATGTCTGAAGCAGGGATTCGAACCGGAGGAGACCTCTGGAGTGCGAGACCAGTGCTCTACCCATACTAAGCTATTCAGCCCTTTTCTGGTTTGGTTGATCTCTAGTAGCCAACATATGTACTCTGAAATCGGCAAAAAGTATTGGAGGAATCAAATATTGATGCAATCCCATGGAAAAGTGAGTGAAGAATTGGCTGAAGCGCGATTCGAAACGGTGACCTCTGGATTGCAGCTCTGCTCTACTAACTGAACCCTTTTTTGGTGTTTGGAGTTTAGTTGTAATGGTTTTAAAGTGCAACGAGGAGATTTTTGAGGGGCACCCAAATATTGTGTCATAATAGTAATTCATATCGATTAGACATCAATAGGCCTTCTTACCTGTGTGATGTGGCTACAGAAATGTCTAAAAAGAGAGAAACAGGTGATTTTGATTCGCTTATATTTTAATATAAAACATAGGCTGAATTTCGTATTTGATCCTATTAGGTGAGCAGATACGATAGTGGTAACCATTGATGCATTTTGTTATAAAGCCCATCAAATTATTGTGGCGAGAGGTAGAGAATTAAATTGAAAAACAAGTGGATATGAACCACCTGCAACAGGTTCAAGTTCAAGGTCACCTAGAGGTCACAAAAGTAATCCAATGAGGTCAAATGCATAAACGCTGAGAATAGGTCCAAATCGCCACAATATTGCATGAAAGAAGCTTTATTAGAGAATGAAATTGGGAAAAACAATTGGATATGGAACCACCTTAACAGGTCAAGTTCAAGGGCACCTAGAGTGGGGGGTTTGGGGGGGGGATCACAAAAGGTCAAATGACGTCAAAATACATTAAAAGATGCAGATAGGTCTAAAATTAGCAAATATGCAGTGAAAGAGCCAAATTAATACTTGAAAATGTTTACTGTATATAAAGGGTTGTTATATGAATATTTTAAAGGGGTATCACTGAAATAAAGGGTTTGTTTTTATAAATAAAAGGGTGTTTAAATTAGGCCTGATTGTCCGCAGATGATACCATTTGGAATACTATGCCAATTAAAGACAGGTACTAAGAGGAAGGTGGTGGTGGTCCTCAGAGAATTACATTATACTGACAAAAATTTAATGTAACAAACACATCCGGCTGTGAGATACAGATCTAGGTCACGGGTCATATCAGTGGTAATGTAATTTCATTGTTTTTCTACTCTAGTCACCTTGAATGCCAATGCTCACTAGTTCCCATCCTGTTATGCGTAGATGGATGATTAA
>JAMKCH010009077.1:0-37870 GCA_023653785.1 Ophioderma brevispina
AAGTGCTCTTGAATTTTAACCAAATAATAGTGAAAAGAGAGTGAAAATAGAGGTGAAAATATAATTCATTGTTGAGATATAAATTTTTAACAAAAAAAGGTTAAATATTGCAGCTTGAGCGTGAGAAACAATAAATACATAAGAAATATCAGATGCAATTCTTGCTTCGCCAAAGTTAATGTTACCATACCTTTGAAGGATGCTCGATGATATCAAAACAAAAGCAATTAAAATAACATTTTTAGCTTCAGTTTTTTAATGTGTTTTTCATTTTTAGCCCTTCAAACCCTAATTCCCCCCTGAAGCAAAGGAAATCACAAGCATCACTTAAAAATTTCCTCCTTCTACAAACGTGTTTTTTATTATAAAAATTTATTAAAAATTCAATATTGTTTTACAAATGATTCACAATAATTGCAATGATTGATACGTGTATTTACGTAGTTAAAATGCCACTAAAATCTGATTAATTATATTGAGATTGAGTTTTAACTCCTCTGCACTTACCCATCGATTCATTGGCATCTGAGACACAAATTTTTGCTTGGATTATTCAAAAGAGACATCCTGTAATTTCGAATCAGATGATATGTAAGAACAGTTTGGTATGGTTTAATAGATATAAAGGAAGTACTTCTTTGATTGGTTGTATTCATAGGCATCTGAACACAATTTTGATGGATACTTAAAGATAACCATCCTGTAAGTCGCCAATCCGAGAACATTGTAAGAACAGTGGTAGGTTTAAATAGCTTATTAAAGAATACTTCTTGATTGGATGGTCAAGAGGAATACCAAGGTATGACTATGATGAGCCAACAGACAGATTGATGGTATTGTCAACGGTGTTACAAAAAATAAAGAGCCAGCCATGGACCCAACTCGCTAATAGCCTCTATCCCCAGAACCCCAGTTTTACCGAAGTGGTCAAAATTTTGTGTAGCAGAAAGATACTACTGTTTATCATTCAATAGTGGACCATTGCGTACTGTGCCCCCTTAATGACCTTGATGTTATTATTGGTGAAAATTACAAATGACCCACTCATAAGGGTGAGAACCTTGATGAAGCCAAATTTGTTTTGGACAAAGCATTTTGAGTGTTTTCAATGATCCTCAAATACCCTCAATGACCCTTGTAACCTCAGCCAGATCCTCCAAATAAAGCCATATAAGGATTCATTCTGCGACAGGTTTAGTGAAATGCCTTCTATATTTCTGTGGACAAAGAAGCTTTTCAGGCATTGTCCAACCATGCCGTAATGTACACCCCCTAAATGCATTACCTTCTTAACCCTCAAACTTCCCCATTATGACCCCACTCTGTGAGGTCATTCTGAGCAGCTTGGCGCAATACCCTATTTTCTGTAAACACGAGCACTTTGAGCTTTTTCCACAATGACTTAAAATACCCTTCACATGACTTTTTACCTGATATTTCTAAACACTTATATGACTTATCCCCAAGGATCATTCTGAACTTAGATGAGAAGCCCGTCAAGGAATTTTTTACAAAATATGACCTCAAATGCCCCAAGCTAACTTAACTAAATGTCTTTCACCCTTTATACCATAACTCAAGCGAACGTTTGCATCTGCGTGGCATAATGCATTAAAAAGACAAAATGTTTTAAAAAAGACAAAACAACAGCCAGTTCCTTATCCTATTTCTAAATCAGGGTTTGGATACACAGAAGTCCCTGCATAATATATCTGCTGAGTAAATCAAAGAAATCCAAGACTATACCAGATAAAATAGGAACCTAGAACACATTTACATTGACTCCTTTAATATGTTTACGTTCATTGCCCATGGCTGATTTGATGATTACAATCAATTCATTTTAGCAAACACATGACATTAGAAAGTTCTAGTTAGATGGTCAGCACCATCATTGGTGCTTAGTCCATTTGAAAACATACTCCCTATGTCAAAAGAGATTTTTTTCCATGAAGCTATTTCAAATTAAGGATACCCAAATGGGGGTTCCATTTAAAATCTGGCTCCCATCAAGGAAGACCAGTCGGTTTCAAATGGAATATTCCAAGGGGCTATTCCATTTAAAAACCACAGTTCCCTATGGGACTGAAAGACTACCTAAATCTTCATGGGGGCTTTTCATTTAATCTATCTAACACCCAAGGAAACCATGATTGGAGTCTGGATTTCCAATGTAGTTGTCCAATGTAGTTTTCCAAAGGGTGTGGGAGGAGAGGCATGGGCTATGTGGTTAGGGTGCTTGTTTGTGGCGCAAATTCACCAAAAATTCGGGTTCGAATCCCAGTGGGGACATTTGCTGGGATTATTACGGCTACTTCACTTTGGATTTAATATGTATACCAGCTATTGATTCAAATACAAATACGCTCTCCTCCATGGTCATTTGGAATTGCGGCAAATGAATCAAGAAAAGCCATCCCGTCCTTCGGAGAGGGATGTTAAGCAGTCAAGTCTCGTGTACAGAGAGTCACAACTGTACAATACATGCAACCACAGCTAGTGTCAAATAAGAGTAGGGTTGAAAACCTGACTGTTCCCAATCTACCCCCAGCCTCCAAAGTGGACCATGTTAGGAGCGTCGTATCATGGATACACACGACCCGGATTGGCTTACTAAGCTGAATAAATCTGACACACCCGCAAGCTATTACCAAGGACTAGTGGAAGTTTGTTGGCCACATACAAGAAGATCAAAGGAGTTTCCATTTGAAATCCAACTCCTCGTGGAAGGCTTCTTCAGTGTTAATCTATCCACATGGGTGGTGCAGATTTCAATGACAGCTCATTAGCTCAAATTACACTTTATGGGGGAGTGCAGAAGGCTGTTGTATGTGCAATCGCTTGCATGTGTGCATTATGGGTGATGTCATGTGATAAATCTGGGTGATGCATGTGATACATCCTCGTTGCTGCCATCATCTTTCTGGAGTGCGCCCAGAGGGTGTATTTTGGTCAATCCCACAATGCACGTTTTGGGAAATTTCACCTTCAGGGGTGTCATGTGATCCTATGAAAAAGCCTATTCTTAACACATTAAAAGCCTGACTTTTATGTTCATTATAGCCCAGAAAAGTAGTACTTACGGGAATTTTGCATGATATGAATTTTTTTGGTTCTAAACCTTTGGAACACTTTTTTCCCAAGTACTGATGTGTGTTAAGTACAGTACAGTATAGGCACATTGCTATGCATCATGGGATTGATTTCAAACTACCCCTCTGGATGCTCCCATCTGGGTGTTGCCCTGACCTTCCATCTGGGTGACTCCAAAATTTCATCTTTTCTGAGTCAGTTGGCTCTTGAAATTGTTCTTCAGGCCAAACTGTGTGCCATGAAGAAACATTTCAAGAGCCACTGGACAACGAACTTGCATAATAGCATTTGTGGGAATTTGTGTCACATGGCAGCTATTGCACTTATGACCTATTGCACTCACATGATGAATTCCAGTTATGTGCAGGATGTAACAGCAAGCCCGTTGATTACGACGGGGAAAAAACCGTATTAATGAACACACAAAATGATCAGATAGCTTTTCCGGTGTTGACAAGACACTAATTTGGAGAGTAGCTGTTCAGGTTTCAGTCCAAGTTGTATTTCAAAAGTGATTTCCCCTCTCCCCACTGCAAAATTAGCAGCCAGAACACAAGACAGTAGATCCTGGTGTATGTCTGTTTCCTATTCCTTGATTCAGAATCCGTAACGTATTGAAAATACGCCCCCGCGTGCCCACCAAGCAGCGCCATGACAATTCAAAAGGGAAAACCTAAAGGCCATCGCACATGTGCACATCAGCACAAAGTAGTTGACACACAAAAAATCCAAGCGAGATTACGGAACAGCAATTATAGTGTTGTTTTAGAAACGTGGTCATTGGCGATTGGCAACAAGAATTGTTAAGTGTCTGCTTTTGACTGCGCAGGAGTTATTTCAAAAAAAACAAAAACACAAAAAAACAGTTTTTAAATGACACGGACTCACTTACAGATCAAATCATCTCAAAAGTCATTCCAATTATCTTTTAACGTCTAACAAAATACGCAGATCCTTATTCATCATATTGTAACATTGAGCCTCCGATTACGCCACTGATATGGGAACAAAATCCGACATGATAATGATAAGAAATGGACTTATGGATTAATGAACCTCCCTATGGAAGTATCTGACAAGTTCCTGAGTTATGACATTCTTAGATTAAACTTTCAGGTTATCCATCCAATAGTGTATTCTGAAAATTTGTTGTTCTTACAAATATTTTCTGGTCGTAAACAAATATATGTGATGTGATTGGGAAAACCCGCCAATGCGCACAGGACCAGTTTGAAAAAAATAAAGAAGAAATACCTTAAAATCCTTTCTGTTGTACTTTTTACTTTTATCTATGTATAAGGATAACTTTTGATATGTGATCACAGACGAAAGAAAGAAGTAAAGGTTATGGCAAACTTTATATTTAAATTGCAATGATAGTCAAAGATCAAAAATAAATTTTCACAATGTGGCGGTGGGTTTTCCAATGGATCGCATCACAATGGTTATTCCACTACAAAAAAATGCTCGCAATGTATGTCTTTAAAAGGATGCTGTGCTGTGATATTTATATCATGGTTTTCTCATTACACATGAAGTGTGTAAAAAATAAGTCAAAATCTTTGCATAAATATGGTTTCGCACTTTGCCAAATCACAAAACGTTTTTGGATGTTTGCTAAGGGCCAAACGTACAAGGTGTTGTCTACGGACCATGTACGCTAAAGGTATGTGAATTATAATGCCACATAACCTATGGATGAGCCCAAATTTTGGCTTTGGGTTGTTTTTTAGTTGTGAGAAAAAAAAAGTTGAACAAGGCGGTTCCCGAACCCACAAGTCTCGCCTGCATTCGCGCTTAATTGTAAGGTACTAAATAAGCAGGCATTACCGTAGTGCAACTGTGCGAGTCCGGGTGTCCCCAAAAAGTTGTGCAACCATGATAAAACTCATTCTTAACTAGTTTACTATAACACGATTCATGTTGACACCACCCTAGGGGTAACAACAATTTCCATGGGAGATATTCAATCGTGCACAGTTTGAAACCCCCCCGAGCTAAGTAGATGTTAGGCGTCTAGCACCTGGTTTTGAATTATAGTATTCTTCTTCCTGCTTCTTTCAGTTGACACCCAGCCAGGGGTCACAAAATTTTCCATTGTGGAGATATTAATCATGAGAAGTCTCCAACACGGCAATAACTAAGAGGTAGGAGTAGCACCCCGGGTGCATTTGATAGCTATTCTATACCCGCCACTCTTTCATTTGAAAACCACCCTAGGGGTCACAACCTTTTCCATGTGGAGATATTAATCTTGAAAAAGTCCACCACATGAGCAAAAGTAAGAGCTGTTTAGGAGTAGTAGCACCCCCGGTTGCATTATAGATTCTATATTCTCACTTTCATTTGATACACCAAGATAGGTCACACATACTTCCGTTTGGGAGATATAATCTTGAAAGTCCCACTAATCATAAACCAAAGAGATTGGTTCGGAGTAGCCCCCCGGGGTTTGCATTTATATCTTTATTCTGCTCTTTCATTTGACACCACCCCGCGGACCACAAATTTTCCATGGTAGTCTATTATCGAAAAGTCAGCGAAATCCCTGAAAATTCACTAAAATTAGTAAAACTATGAAATTTATTCAATGTGGCAAACACTATTTTTGAACATACTCATGTGCACACATTTTAAATTTGAGTGCCTACGGGGTCCGCAGACAGTGGTGAATGAAATGCACAATTTTGCGTTATTTTCACATTTTCAAAGAAAGGTAACACAGGTTGGCAACCAAAAGGGATCTGACCAGAAAGTAGAAAAAACCATTTCAATGAAAACACATGGGCATGATCTAGCTAGAGATAGTGATGTTACATACTGTTGTGGTGTAATCCCCCCCCTTTTGAAGTCTCTGTTTGTACACCGTTTTTGTACACCACAAATACACCACACAGCATATACTGCCAAGAATACAACCACATTGCTGCCACATAATTCACCTATTGTCACCCCGCGTTTTTCAACAAACTCCTGAACAAATTTCTTTTAAGGGTAGTATTTCACACTCGACCATGGACAACTGAGCAACACCCGCCTGGTTGAAATGGACCCAAGCATTAGGCATTAGTTCAATTTAAAATAACAAAAGAAGCCCCGTTTAAGTGGACCCCCCCACATGCAATTTTGACCACAATATTATTAAAAAAGATGTACCATATAGTAGTTCATGTAACGAAGGAATTTTTGCATATCCAATGTACCATTTAAGCGAGACAGCAAGTTACGCATTTAATCTAGATCAATGCATCATACAATGGCCCCTTTACTATCCAATTGCAACTGACCGCAAATGTGATCCTACAAAAGTGTACGCATAAGAAGTCTCCTGGAGCGAAGGAATTTTGCTTATCCAATGTACCATGTCAGTGTGATACAGCAAGTATGCCTATTTTAATTAGATCCATTGTATCAAAAAAATGCCCCCTTTTACTCGGCCCACCTGCACTTTTGACCCTTATGAGTCACCAAAGATGCATGCATAGTATTCTTTCATTGCAGCGAAGAAATTTGGCCTATCCGATGTACGGGTTTCAGAGTACCGTAATTATGATATTTAATTAGCTCATTGATACCTAAGATGCGTTCACACACGCTCAATTGAAAATAAGATGCGCACCCATGATAGGCTTATGAGTGAAGGATTTTCCGTATCCAATGACCGTTCAAACTACTTAGCAATACGCTGTTTTTGCATATTTTAGCTCATTTGCTAATTAATTTGCCCGAAAATACGCCCAAAATTAATCCGTTCGAGACTCTCCAGCCCCGTCCCTTACACCAAATTACATCATCATACGCCTTACGGAACTCCATGAAAACTTGTACACAAGCTTGCCGAAAATTTTTGTTAATTATCGCAAATTAGATACTTAATTAGCATATTTTTTACGCCCAAAAATCTAATCAGGTACGAGAACTCGTGGACCCGCTTCTTCCACCAAGGTACATAATCATAGCCCTTACGGAAAACTCCAGATAAAAGCGTACAAGCCCGTGAAACACGGACGTCAGGGAAGACAGCATGACAGACAGACAGACAGACAGACAGACAGGACAGACGACGGACAGGACGGACGAGGACGGACGGACAGAAGACAGACAGGACAGCAGACAGACAGAGAAATGATGACTAATTCTCTTGCCGAACAACGTTCAGGAGAGACAAAAATTAGCTGCAAAGCAGCCCCCCCCCCAAAAAAAAAAGTGGGCCCAAACCTCAACCAAAAAAAGAATTCCACATTTGGATAGTCATCTAATAAAAACATAGCACATTACCTTTTTACAAATGTAGTGAGTCAAACTTATTCTCAATTTTTTAGCTTCCTGACACAGCATAGACACACCGCACTTGGAGCACAAACATTAAAGGAGCATAAAAATTTCATTAAATAGAACTGCATCAAAAATCGATATTGTCTGCAGAAATCGTTGCTAGGTTTTTTAATTTAAACTTTTTTGCAGGCTAGCTCAAACCCCAATTTAAATACTACCAAAATATTTTGCACACAGGGTCTCAAAGTGTAGTGTATATAAATCCATGTATTAAACAATGTTTAATACTGTAAAATATTCTCAAAACAAAAAAAAAATTAATAGGTCAAAATATTCTCGATAGTTAGAATAGAAAATATGTAAAACAAAGTGTTTACCTTGAAGAGAAAAATATAAAATCTCCACTTTATTTGTCGACATTTTCTTACACTTTTAAGCACAGGTTGCAATTGATATTTTCGCAAGGTAAAGTGACAAAGCGAGACTTAAGTCATGTCCCCACGGAGTCTTGAAACTCCGGAGTTTCACAACCTCTGGAGTGTCGATCTGGGGTTTTGGCCGTTGTGGACGCATTCGGAGGTTTTAAATTCGGAGTTTTATCGAGGGTCTAGCGGAGTTTTATCCCCTAAATAAACATAGGGGGGGAAGCTCAAACTCCGATAACACTCCAGAGTGTTTTGGAGTGTTGTACCATGTGGATAGCTTGGGGCGATCGTACAGCGGAGGTGCCTCGCCAAGGTAATCTTTATTGACAAATTCCGGTGTTTGAATATCATGCGCGAAAGTGCACGGCTTCCAGTATGGTGACTTCCGGTCAACACTCTGAAAAACTCAGGAGAATGGTCAGGGGGATAATTTCAGAGTTTCGGCAATCGTGTGGACACAATTTTGGAGTATGAAGTAAAATAATGGATTTAATTTTCACCTCTGGGGTTTCAAAACCTTTGGATGTTTTGTGACCGTGTGAACAGGGCTTTTTAGAAATACCAAAAGTGCTCTCAATGAAAACATATACACTTAGATATCTTTCAACTAAGCTTTCATTTTCTTAAGTTGCTGTACAAAAGCAAGCATTCATAAATTATTCATATTATGCAGAAGAAATGTAACCCGACACTGAGGACTGGACTCCCATTCCATGATTGTATGATATGGAGCATCAATTCAGTCACACACACGAAATGACCATCTTTGTGATTTACTGGACAAAATGTAATTACTTTGCCGAAATAGTCTCACAATTGGTTGTATTACACGCACTCGTGATTATTAAATATTCCCTTTGATAGGGGCCTCCTAACTATTTAAAGGTACTATCAGTGATTTGCTGAATCAGAAAAATCTACACAATTCATCAAAAATCAGAATTTTGCATTTCTGCGCAAGTACAGGTGATCCTAATATACCTTACAAGAAGGAAAAGCAAACCTAAAAATAAGGCAAATCATACATTTGAGTCATTACTGTCCGTACAGAACCCACGACAACACATAATTGAATGGAGATTCATATCTTGAGCACTATTCACTTTTCCTTTTCTGTTAAGATTTCAGTTGCAAAAAAATAAAATAGGGACTCTTCTTACTGACTTGTCCTTCAATTATAAGCTATTTCTGCAAATTTCAAATATTTTGAATCTTTGGGGTGAAGAAATACAGAACATTACAAAAATAGTTAATTAAAGGTCATTTTGTAATGAAGTGGTAAAGGTGCCAAGAGACTGAAAAAAACCAGGGTAACCTACAAAAAATTGAAAGCACTGATTTTTAAATAATATTTTAAGATAACATAAAAATATCCCACAATGAGAAATATTTCGTTGGTACAAAATATGAAATTTCAAAATTCGTTATTTAGAGCAAGTTACAATACATTCAGCGTGTTTATATTGAAATACAAGCAAATCAAAATCACCTTTAATTATTCACTTGTTAAACATTTATGTAGGTAAAATACATGGTTAAGAAGTTACTAAGGTCCTGATATCCGTGGTTTCCTAATAAACAACCCTGCTCTAATAAAACGCCCACTACAATTTTTGGATAAAACAATTCAAGAAAATGAGTAAGCTTACCTAAATCACATGATTTAATGGCCGGACGACTGTCGTAATTCGTATAATAATCGCTGTTGTGCACAGTTGTATAGTTTTTTAGGGTATGGAACTTTGACTCGGGAGGTGCGAAAACAGCGCCCTCCTGCTCGTTCGTTGTATTATTGGTAATCAGCGCGAAAATAGCGTTGTAAGGTGATTTTGCAGGATTTTTGACTTTCCATTTTTGACTGAAAACACGCCCTCCCTTTTGAAAAATGCACCATGCCCTCGGGGCCCAGGGTTGATCGGTTACAAACGGGGCGATTTAAACCGGGTTCGCGGTTAAAAACTGGTTGGTTTTGACCGGCAGGGGTTAAAAGTGGTTCTCAAAACTGGTCAAAACCTAATTTTGTATACAGAAATATTGCACAAAAAGGTTCGATTTAACTTTTTCAAAACTGTAATGACATTAAAAAAACAACACATTTTGAGAAAAAGATTTTTTTCTGTGTCATCTAGGCAGGTGTAAGTTTTAAGGTCAATGCTGAAGGTACTGCCATAAGTGTTCAAAGTAGACTACTGGTCAAAATCTAATTTTTGTACATAATTAAGCCTAAACTGAGAACAAAATGTCTTGATTTCCATTTGAAATTAATTCAAGAAAAGTTCCATAATGATATGTTGATATGGTACCTTTTAGATTTTACCCGCATGACCTAAAGCAGTTCAAAAATAATATGCATACACTGTGGTCAAAAAAATGGCTTATTGTCTGAGCAGACATTATTAGTCGACATGCATGTATAGTCAACACATGTCAAAACGAACATTGTATGCATGTCAAAAACCCGACAACAAAAAACATGAGACAAATTGAATGCAAACATGTCAAAACCACAAGGTTCACAAACTAGGTCCAACAGTGCCAAATATGCAGGATGGTCAAAACAAGGTCAAAACAGTGCAAATAACATGGCTGGTCAAAACAGTACAAATGCATGCATGTCAACAACCAGGTCTCAAAAACATAGTTACCGACAAGGTATGTGTGGTCGAATCATAGTACAAATGGCATACAATGTCAAATTTGAGTCAAAACATACTATAAAATGATCATGGTCAAAACATGTTCAAAACGTACAAAATGAGGCATTGGTCAAAACAGTACAAATGCATTGCAATGGTCAAAACATGCATACAAATGCATTGAATGGTCAGAACCAGGTCAAAACATAGTACAATGAATGCATGGTCAGAACCAGGAAAACACATGGTCAAAGGCATGCATGGTCAAAACATTTTTTACCTCAACTCATCCTTACCTTCAGCAACTTTCTGGACCCCACACATAGTACACACACATTGTCCATTATCAATTTACATGAATTTTTTTGAGTTTCTGAATTAACAATATTTTTTTTTTCAAATAGGCTATTGGCATTCTTAAAAAATGACTTTATTATCCAGGACTCATCAATATGTTAATATGTTCTACCCTCGTCAGACAATAATTATTCGACTGTGATTATGAAATTAGTTTTGACCGGTTTTGACCGGTTAAAACCACTTTTGCAGGTTTTAACCTGGTTTTTTTAACCGCTTTCTGGTCAAAATAGGTTTTGACAGGGCAAAAAGCCAACCATTGCTCGGGGCGTTTATAGGAACACCAATATGGATATGAAATTACTACATATGACACCAATATAGGAATTGCCTTGAAAGCTCTCATGCACCTTGAAATTTTGTAAGCTGAAATCACTTCTGTTTTCATAACCTTCTTGGCAAAAGTTTAGTCCCATTAAAATCAGGTCAACCATTGCAAACTCAGTTATATTTGTAAAGATTAATTTCATTACAAATTTTAACTTAATTTCAAAATCTTCTGAGTCTTCTTATTAAGTTGTTGAGTTCGTCACAATGTTAATTGGATTTCATCTTGTTTGTACTTTCTGTAGTTACAGTGGTTAAAGGCCATGGACATGACTTTAAACATACTTATAATACCACCAAAAAATGGCTTTATTCACAGGATGTATGGGATCATGTAAAATCTGCATGAAGCAGGAATTGAAAACACCGTTAGATTTGATAAAATTGGGCATAATAGGCATGTGTTTCAGACAAGCTTTCAAAGGAAATTCCAAAACGAAGTGAAGTTGATTCTCGCGCTGGCAGAGTGACCCCTGGGAGTGACGTCAGAGTAACAAATACGCGCCTGGTCGTCACGCGTGGAACCCCATAAAATAACACGTTCGCGCGTGGCCCAGTTTTCTTGCATGTTACGTTTACACATTGACTTCTAGCTGTATGGGTGGGATGGTGTTGTAGGCATAATTTTTCTTGACTTGGTGCCTTAAAATTACGATAATAATACGCTGTATTGTTGACGGCTGTTTTTTCGTCGTTTGCAAGCAATGTGTCATGAAGTAACGCATGGTGTCGATGTCCGATTGGTCCTGCTGTTATCACGGCAATGTGCACGTGTGACGATGCGTGCGGTTAACGCCCGCGTGGCCACGTGTGAAGCTTTGTTTACAACTTGCTAATTGACGTCATTAACGGGGGTCAAATCCAACTCCAGCAATTCTTGAGACGCGTTCGTCTCACGAAAAAACAGCAGAAGCGGGCTGTCAGTGGGGTATGTGTCCTTGAAATTTAACACATTTTTCGTGTTTACTTTTAAAAAATCTGTGTGCGATGTGATCAGGATACTGTTGAGTACGAAAAATGTAAAAAATTAAGAAAAGTCTATCGGCCGTGTCCAGGGACCTTTAAGTCAACATTTTTTTTTATAACTGAAATTACTTCTTCTACACTCTGGATATATTTGTGACCCAAAAACATTTGGAAAGGGTTGATAACCACCCAATAAGTGCCTGTAACCCCCAGGTGACATTTGTTTTCCAACAATTTGTTTCTGCAAATTCTTATTAACAGTTCAATTTTATTACACAACACATATGTTTTCAAATATTTTTAGATATGCTTCTAAGACATACCACAAAAATGTGAGAGCGTGGACCTAGCGGTTAGGTGCTTGCCTCTGGCGCAAATTTTACAATCAAAGTTACCGGGTTCGAATCTTGGTGGGGGTCGTGGCACTTGCTGGGAGTTAGCGGGTACTACCAATTCTGGATTTGATTTATACAGCTATGATTAAATACCGGATTAACCGCTCTCCCCATGGTTCATTGGAATGGGAAAATGGATCATGAAAGCATCCGTCTTCGGAACAGGGACGTAAGCCGGCGGGTCCGTGTACAAAGAGCCACAACTGTACATGGTACATCGCAGTCGTGTCGCGAATAAGAGTAGGGTGTAACCCCCTGACAGTTCCAATCCGCCCCAGCTATCAAAAGCGGGCCCATGTTAGGAGCGTCCGTATCAATGGATACAGCGGCCGGTAAGGCACCACTTGCTGACAAATCCTAAACCCACCACCAAAAGCCAGTCCAGATGCTTGTGGGATACGAGAAACAAAAAAACAAAAAGTGCAAATTCACCAACCCATTAGATATTCAGGTAGGTCTCCCAGTCTGGTTGCAAATGGCCGACGGACAGAAAGACAGACAGACAATGGAAGGTAGAGAGACAGACAGATTTTTGCTATGTAATTCTGGTTAAAAAAAATTGTAATCCAAATATAAAGTTGCTGGAAATGGAATTATAAAATTTCAGTTGTCGTTAAACATTCAGACCAACCTACTTTCCTCCAACTCATAATTCTATCCTCATTTGAAGATTTGAGTGGAGACTTCATGCTGCGAATGTGATTTATGTGTGTATAACTTAATAAGCAAGCAATTAGAGTGGATAAGCATTTTAATGATCAATTGCAACTTTTAATTACAATCATGTCGCATTATACGTTCGACCCATTGTGTCAAACATATGATGAATAAATTAGCAATAATCATGAGGACGATATGTAAAATTCACTGAGAAATAGTGAGCTTCGCCATAAAGGAATTTGTTTGGCCATTCAACGGAGAAGAAAAAATTATATGAGGATCAGGATTTTTTTAATGGACAGCGCAAAGACCCCGTTATTTTATGTGTTTTGTGGTTTGTTGATTATTTTTGCTTTGTGTTTTTTTAATTGGTGATGAAAATCAAGGGTCAGTCAGCAGATTTTTTTTAGTTGTGCTAATTTGCATGCAATTTTTTGAGTCAGCAGGTTTTTAGGGTCAGTCGGGTTTTTTAATGCCTAAACAATAAATCCATTTATGCAAACTTTTGTCAAACAATTTACAAATCAAATGGGAGACAGAGGGAGAGAAATAATACAAGACAACATGAGAGCGAGAGAGAGAGGGAGAGAGAGAGAAGAGTGAGGAGAGAGAGAGAAGGGAGAGAGCACTCGTGAATCCGTAGATGTGGGGACATTTTGGGACATTTGCACGTTTTTTCACTGTAAAAGTGGGGACCCAATTGCATAGTGGGGACATTTTGATGTCCCCACTTTTACGGTGCTACATTTTGTGGAGAAGATGTCTTTCTTCCTTAGTGGGGTCTACTGCAAAGTCCCCGCGTATATGTTCGTTTTACACAGTTTGAGAGACGGGATCAAGAGAAATAGGGTTAAATTTTTTTAAAGATTGGAAAACCATAGTGAGAGCCAATTATTTCAAATGGAAATAAGACTAAGAGGCGCTTTAGCGATTATTAATGATTAAAACGTGATATTTCCATGGGTTAGAGGTCTCTCACTACCCTTTGCATAGTGGGGAGTCCCCACTTTTACGGTTTCGCAAGGGAGAGGGAGAGAGAGAGAGGAGGAAAAAAGAGTGAGAGAGAAAGAGAAGGGAGAGAGAGAGAGAGTGAGAGAGTAAGGGGAGGGAGCGAGAGAGACTAAAGAGAAAGAGAAAGACACAGACAAAGGTGAGAGAGAGGAGGGAGAGAGAGTTATATAAAGAGGGAAAAAAAGAGAGAGACAAAGAATAAGAAATAATTAGTGTCAAGCAAGCAACCTAAAATTGCCATAATTCTTATATTGGAATGATAATTCAGTGATATGTTCTTTTCAACCCAACCTGACATCTACATTGGTATGATTATTTATTTCTACAATTTTCAATTATAAAGTTAACTAAAAATGTATAACATGTGCAATTAAATTTAACTCATGTACACAACACAAAAATATGTTTAATGGCTAGCAACTTAACCCCTAACCATCTCTGTACGTGACACCAGGATGACTCAACTTTGCTCATGTTTTGGCAATTGAAAAATACCATTGAAATCTGATGAAGTATATCATCTTGGAATTCTGCGTGCTCCTCAAGGTCAGATTCTGATACCTAACAACATCCTCCTCAAGGGATGAAAGCATCTTGACTCCCAGCATCAATTTACCACATCTTATGACATCACCGAGTGGCTAAAGAAGGTTAAGGAATGTCCAGAGGGTGTTTTGAACCAATCCCATAATGCATTGCAATGTGCCTATACTGTACTGTACAAAACTCATGTCAATACTTAGGGATATAAAAAGTGTACAAGAAGCTAGAGGACCACAAAACATTTCATTATCATGCTGAAAAGTACTAACACTTCTGGGGTGAAAATGAGTGTAAAAGTCAGTGTTTTTATGTGTTAAGAATAGGATTTTTGGTGGGATCACATGACCCTATTGAGGCGGAATTTCCCAAAGCTGGTGCATTGTGGGATTCACTCAATACACCCTCTGAGGAATGTCTATGCCCTGTGACTGTGATATTATTAAACTACTATGAATTGTAAAAGTTTGTATGCTAAATTTTTACAGTATTTTGACACAGGACATTTTGCCGACTTTTCAAGTTTTGATTTTTTTAAATATTACACAGGTTTTCTATTGCTATGAAATATGTTCAGGTTATTTTAAGATTTAGAGCTGTTTAACTTGTTATGTCCGCACACAAATAATCTACAACAAAAATATCTGATCTTTGACATTGTCTGCTAAGTACAGCTGACAGTACACTGAACACTAATTTACCCTTGCATTTATTTTATCTAAATTTTTGCACACTCATTTGGAAATATGAAAAGTAAGGTTAAACTTCCTTTGTTGATCAGTTTAGCAGCAAAAAAATTTATTATCAGTTCACATTTAGATCTTTACAGATTAAGTGGTCTCACAAAATCTCTTTCCAAGATAGGTTTAGTGCATACAACCAGCAGTTTTACACAATGAGAAATATGAAAATTCCACAAATAGACAATTACTGAAAAATAACCCATCTTTTATTTATTTTACCTATCTAATAATCATTTACACATATCATAGTATCCATGCACACCAAAATTATATTGCTCTAAGTGATAATATCAATAGAGGTTGTGTTTTTTATGAATACGAAGAGAATGATTGGCATTTGAATATACAGATGGGTCGTATTTAATATTGCCCTAATTATGCTTGCCAAAAGTCCTAAAAATATGGAACTGTTATCATTTAATAATTGACACTGGTGTGGCTAATCAATATTATAGCGTTTAAAAATTTGAGTTTACAAAAATTAGCTAGCTGGTTTCATAAGATCTTGTTAAACTTTTCTCTCTCTCTGAAATGTCTACCTACATACTCTACGAGCAACACATTAATCCATTTCTTTCTAAAGTAAATCTTGGTCCTAAAGCAATAGAGGTTAAGTTTGTAATTTGAGGATGGCAAAGTTCACTACAAGTCATGTCACTCCATCGAGTAAGAAAGGTGAAGAATATATTAATAACCACGTAAGTTCAAGAAAGGCACTATCCATTGGATATTTTTGTGAGTTAATTTTCAAAAGTTTTTGATTTGCTTATATTACTATAGTTATTTTTTGTGGGCATTTTTTATTAGCACATTGAACAAGCTAAACATAGTACCCTATGTACTGAAACTATTTTTGCCAGCTTTTTACTGGCAATGTAATTCGCACTTCACTTATTGCTTGCAAAAAGTGGTGAAAATTAAAACACGCAAAAATACCTAACTTTTTAAAAGCAAAATATATATGTGAGTGGGGTGCATTGCTAGCAATTGTGGGCAGGACGACTATGAAAGGCGAAACAACTATGTGAGATGACGATTAGAATCACTTTAAGCTGAGAGACTGGGTCACCAAGTCAATATTAAACATTACGAGTAAGCTATTTTTAGAATGGACCAAGAACAAAGACATACAACATATTAAGGTTTACATTTTGACCACAGACATCACCGATACCACACACCGCTAGGCCTACACAGACATATGACAATAGTAATCCCTTATTGCCCTTCTGCATCTTGCAGACGTACACAACAATAGGTCCTAAATAATGCTGTATGCATCACACATAGTCACACGATACCATCCAGTGTTTTAAGTATGAAGACCAAAACACCTTTTCAGTATTACCATCACATATACTAACTTTGAAGATGATAATAATGGTGATGCATTTAATAATTTATCACAATTTATGAAATTTGGCAAATTTTTAATTTCCAGCAAATGCCCAGCTGTCAACAACACAAATCAACAACAAAACAGCACAAATGGCTCTGTTGAAAGATCCATATGTTCACTCCATGTTAGAAGAAATGTATTTATAACTCAAGACAGGTTTGGCCATATTATTCAAATTAAACCAAACGAGTGATTTTTACCCTTCCTATAATAGGCTCAGGATGAACAAAGGGGGATTTGTTTAATCACCACAAAACTATATCATATGTCTGTCGGGTAATGAACTCCAAGCTAAGGAACTGAGATGAAGCAAATGGATAATGTTGAAAGACAGTAACACTTGGTGTGTTGCATCCTGTTCATTCCGAAGGGGAAAATTCTCGGTAAGTGCAAAATAATACCCTGATTGGAGCACCGGTTGCCAGGGCAAAAAGATGCAAAATGGGCCAATTTGGCATAAATATCCATCTTTTCCTTCTCAATTTCTCTCAACAATTCTTTTTCTGAGGGAACACTCTGCCTCCTCTTTCATTCTACTGCCTTCATTCACTCTTGGTGTGATTGCAAATGATATGAGCAGGTCCGTAACCAGGATTTTTTTAGGGGAGGGGAGGCACACGAATGAACTTTGGGGAATAAAATTAAAGTGAAGAAAAAACGTGTGAAATCCAGCAAAAATCCCCAAAATCAGGCTGAAAATAAATGAAAACGCATAAATTCAGACCCCCCCAAAAAAATTTAATTCAGTTTTTAAACTGAAGATTTTCATGCCTGGAGGGGAGATATTTTTTCCAAAAGGGGACTTTCCCGAAAATTACAAGGGGGGAGGGGAGGGGGAAATTTGGCAAAAGTGGACCAAAATGTTGACTTCTTGACAAAAAAGCATAAAAACTGGTTTTGCCTCTTTTTGGCCTTTTTCAGCTCTTTTTTGAGGTTTTTGGGGGGGGGGCCTTTTAAACTTGGGGAGGTGTCCGCCCCCGGGCCCCACCGCCCCTCCCCTGATTTTGGGCCTGGATATGAGTAGTTTTTAGGAAAAGATGACAGCCAGTCAGGATTCTCCTATTCTACTTCTGTGGTCACTGAACTGTGTCCCTGTGCACTGAGTTTGTTGATGTTTGTAGTAATAATGGCAATCTTGCCATAAATACAGACTTCAAGAACATCTCAAGAATGTGTTCTGCCATGAGGAATGGTAAACCTTTACTCCAAGACATGTCAAAGGGGATTATATTATTGGAAGTCTTAGGGCTAAAAGTTCACTTCCGAGAATATGTTCTTTGGTATCATTAGTCAGTTTGCATGTACTTGGTAGATGTAAATCCAGCATGCCAGTTAGGCCACTGAAAATCCATCAAATTGAAAGCAAATTAAATTAAAAAAGCACTATTTTTCAGAATTGCATTTTTCTAGTGAGTTATTTACAATGTAGGTCCCAATGGGCCTAGTTGATTGCTGCTATATTACCCAAACGGAAACTATTTGTTAGCTGTTGAATTTGGCTATTTGGGTAAACTCATGTTTCCCATCATTAAACCCAGATCATAACTCTAACCCTAACACTGTTCTCATTTCTAACCTATCTCCCAAGAGGAAGGGAAGGGGTAAAGGCATAGAAGCTAAAGAAGACTGGACATCTTGGGTGGGATTTGAACCTGGGGCCCCTGGTGCACCAGTCCCATGAGCAAAGATGGAAAGACACAAGGGCATTGCAACACAATAGCCTATGGGCCAGTATGATAAGAACATTCACTCATAACATCAAACACACCATCAGAATTAACGGAAATTTTGGAAATAACCTTTTCTTGAGGATATATAGTGAACGAAAAACAAACATGAAGGTACTACAATCACGAAATACACCTTTAACCCAGGGGCGGCGCCAGGGTAAAATCATAGTGGGGACATTAAACGATTAACTCACATAAGTAAAAAACACTAATTTTTATGCAATTTATTGCTTAAAACCCCTGTTTTTCCTGAATTTTGAAACTCTCAGGGGGCACCCCTTGCCACCCCCTGGCACTGCCCCTGCTTTAACAATTATAACATTGAACCTCTAACTTCACTGCAGATATTATTACCAAGCTGTGTACCCTTTTGGGAAAACCTGGGCACCAAAACAATTTCAGTAACAGTTCCAAATTAGGCATAACTTCTATAAAATCATGCCAGCTATTTCTAGTTACATGGCTTGAGGCATTTTAAATTCTCATCAATAGTTGGGCATGCTTATCTGTTCAGTCATCAGCAATCTTCACGTTTTTCCCTCTCTGTAATTTCCTCAGTAGCAACTCGCAACAGTTACCAGCACTATTTAAGTAATACGACTTGATTTTTCTTGCCTTAGGGTCTCTTATAGTTGTCAGTTTTCATGCACTTTATAAGCTACTATCTGTGTAGAGATTTCACTATGAGCTAGTAAAATCTCAATTACCTTGGCACAGTTCAGTACCTTCCATTCACTAGTGTATTTAGAAAATACACCCCTTGTTTTTGGTAATGATATATGATACCCAGATCACACAAAGTCAGTTCATGTCAATGCATGTACAAGTACAACCCACTGAACTGTGTCCTTGGTGGATGAGCATATTGTAACTCATAGTGTTTAACATCCTGCAAACATGGGTCCTATTTTGGCCAGTCAATTTTAGTATGTTGATCAGCCCTTCTTTAAAAATGTTTTCATATTCTTTGGGGGGAAAAGTAGGTCATTTTTTTTTTCTTCAGTGCAGCCAAAATCTTATAAATTTGCTAAAGATTTGCAGAAATATTTTGTACGATTTTTGCAAATTTGCACATTGGATAGGGATGGATGGATTGATTGGGGTACTTCTAAATCTGACAGGATAATTGAATAATCGGTTCTGAATCGGTGAACGGAAAAGCACTGAATTTGCCGATACACTTGCTGATCAAATGCTTTCCCTTCCAGCAAGGAGTACATTTCATTAACACTGTCACTTTTCATGATACAAAAACATTAAAATACTGTAACCTACATAGTTTTATAGAAAAAGGCCTTCAACTTTATACTGGACAAAATGTTATCGGACTAATTAATATAAATAATTATAATAATTCACCCAATCAGGCACTAAAAGCCTTACTGAAACATTATTTGACCTTCGCCAGGCGTATTTTGTAGACAGACTTCAGGGTCCAAGACAAAATGAACACAATGAGTGTCAAATTGGTGACCGGTCGTAGGGGTAACTTTTAATGGAAAACCGTTATCGTTTAGAACAATTAACTACTTTCAGTTCAGATATCATTTCACAGAAGTTTCTGTGTTCACAAACTTTCAACATTTCAAGCATTTTAAAGCCTATATTTTCTGATCAATCATTTTATAGCCCATATTTTCTGATTTCCGGTACAAATACACATGAGTCTGAGGTATCTGAGCCTTAGTGCGGGTCCAATCTAAAATGTGCTGTTTCTGGAGAGGTACAGTAAGCCAATTCGATCACCATCGATAGGTGTGTATTTTGTACATGGCATGGCAACTTGACAAAAGGGTTGGTTTCGAACTGAACTTCTGGTATAAAAGGGGTGTTTTTCATAAAAAAAAGGTGGGTTAAAATAAACGGTGGGTTTCAAACACCACTGCCAAATCTGTAAATCACATTCAACTTGCTCTGTGTATGTTTATCGTGTTGGGAGTGGAATGGAAATATCCAAATGTGGTATAGAAAATTAATCTGAATCGCGGCGTTCGATTGGGGGCGATCAGTTTTCATCAATGATCGCGATTGGTGGATTCAAACCAAAGGTGATCGATCCATCCCTAATCTTGGATGAAAATTTTAGCTTCAGGTATACCAATGGATCCACTTTTTCAACGGTTGGGAAACATATCAAGGTTTTGGGCAAAAGGCTCCATCTCTGCAATAGCTGCCAGGTGTTAGATTTTGGCAGGTAAAACACTTACTAAGATACATCACAAATGGCAGCTATTGCAGATTGATATGGTGTATAAGCTTATGAAGACTTTCAACATACAGAATCATTTGCTTTTTCATCTGGCTGTGACAAATTGTCAACATATCCAAATCCATTGCGTCTACTCATGGCGCAACCTTACATGAGTTGAACCTATTTAAAGTTCTGAAAACTCTTGTTCACAGTTCACACACTGTTACACATAGCCCTGGTTGCTAAGGATAATTATGGGAGCAAAGGTGTATCATCAGAGCTCACATGTAATGATGTGACGGGTGAAAAAGCTAACCAAATAGCACAACCACACATCTTGTAGCTGCATACATAGGGTGGTTCAAAGGGCAACCATAATGCATTGCAATGTAACCTAACCTTTATTGTACCCATATATTGTAATCCCATAATGTATGCAATGTACCTATATGTTTAGGCCTACAATATACTTGCAATACCCATAATGTATGGGTGGTTTAAACTCAATCCCAAATGCATTGCAATTTCACCTAATACTTTATTGGACCCATCTATTGCAATCCCATAATGTATTGCAATGTACCTATACTTTCTTGTACACAATATTGCATCCCTAATTATTGCAATGTACCTATACTTTATTGTATCACATATCTTGCAATCCTCTAATGCATTGCAATGTACCTACTTTATTGTACACATATATTGCAATCCCATAATGTATTGCAATGTACCTATACTTTATTGTCCACCTATATTTGCAACCCATAATGTATTGCAATGTACCTATACTTTATTGTACACATATATTGCAATCCCATAATGCGTTGCAATGTACCTATACTTTATTGTACCAATAGTGTGCAATCCCTAGGTATTGCAATGTACCTAACTTTTGTACATTATTGCACCCATAATGATTGCATATACTATACTTTTTGTACCCTATATTGCAAGTCCCAAATGTTTTGCAGATGTACCTATCTTTATTGTACACATATATTGCAATCCCATAATGCATTGCAATGTACCTATACTTATTGTACATACTATCTTGCAATCCCATAATGTATTGGCAATGTACCTAGACTTTAAGTGTACAACAATATTGGGCAATCCCATATGGGGGGGGTGGGCGAGGGGGGTTTGTGCAATGTACCTATACTTTATTGTACACATATATGCATCCCAACATGTATTGTCAATGTATCCTATACTTACAGAAACTTGCATCCCATCATGTACTGTAATGTACCAATACTTTCACTATAACTCACATAATACTTGAGGGGAAAAGAGCACTTTAAAAAATTTTAATCAGCTGGGAAAATCGAAAAATTCCAGGGAAAAAAAATTCCCCCTCTGAGATTGCAATTTCTCTTCAATTTCTATGTGTCTTAGTTACAGGACAAAAAATTCATCCAAAAAGCAAAATTTTCCTAGGAATGTGGGTTCCCAACTTCCCCACTTTTCCAGGCATGATTCTCCAAATCTGCAAGATCGTTCAATCATGTCCATGGTAAAATTCCTTTAGTAACTTAGACTTCCTGTGCTAAAAAACAGAGATGTCTGTGTTTGGGTGTCACATGATCATATCAAGGTGGAAGTTCCATCTCATATGCATTTTGGGATTGGATTCCTATTTGTCACACCTAACTATCAATCCACATACATTTTTGGTTTCCCTCCTGGAATTGACGTGTTGTTCAGTTCATGTGAAATGTATTGTGAGATTTGTGGCGATGTTTTATTTGTATGCATTTCATGAGCAATTACGAGGCAAAAGGTGTAACGGGAAATTATGATTAAAGAAATGCACTGTGATCATTTAAAATGAATTTTTCTTGTGTTGCCAATTGTCTAACCTTCTACCAAGGTATTATTTCAAAGTTTCACTCTAATTGAATTTGCTGTTTTGAATTCCTGAGGCCATTTTGGAGTTGAGCTTAACTATCTAACAACACATCTTTTTTTAGAATAGTTTTCAGCATATTCGCTAGCGAAGTGTTACGTGTAACCCGGTCGTTCCTATGTCAACTGATCACGCTTTTGATAGTTCTGCAAACCCAACGATCAAAATGATCACTCCACTACACAAGTCTATCTACGGCCTGAAATAACATTCCAAAGGGGTGCGTGTCCAGTAAACCAACCAGGGAGTATTTAACCACTCAATGGCGTATATAGCTTTTATTTTGGTAGTCTTCTGTAGTGGTTTTATTTCACAAATTTCGTGAATTAACTAAATGGACAGGAAGACATGAACATTATGTACGAAAAAAGGGTACGATGTTCATGTTTATGCAGAAGATGTGTCCGAGGCAAGTAAAAACACTGAATAATGGGCGCGAAAACATTAATTCGGCATAAAAATGGACATCGCACCCTTTATTTCTATTCTATTACCCATAAAATAATTGACCAAAAAACTGGCAATTTCTGATTAAAATTACAGATTGATTACATCTTTACAGCGGCGCCCTATCTTCTCCACGTAACTGTCGCGTATGCCGCCTGCTATGGTGTGACAAGCGCCACAAGGAATGAGCGCTTGTTTTTTTTGTTTCAATGCATTTAACAAAAGCGTAATATCGCGACCCATTATTCCGAATAATGGTCATTAACTACCAATCAAAGAGCGGCACTTTGAAATAATGGGCATAGATGGTAATAGAAAATGGAGAATAGTGGTTGAATTACACTTTTTAAAAATTTTGTGAAATATACAGCTTGTGCCATGTGTCTACAATTCAGAGATCATCAGTGAATACTTATGCAGCTGTTTCTAACCTCACTCATGGCCAAAGCCAATCAGTGACAATTAACCATAACACTCATACCAACTGACTTTTGACCCCTTTGTCTGAAATTAAGAATTTTATAGAGTTTATGAGACTTTTGGTCAACTTTGAATCAATTCAGCTTAGAAAATAAGTATATCCACCATCACCCTGTTCCATCACAAATTTTCAAAAATATCCCTTGACTTTGTAGCTCCCCACTATTTTGTTTATTTTTTCTCCTGGATTCAACGCATGCTTGACATATTATGTTTGAAGGGATTTTCCCCTTCACGGATATGCTAAATACTGGACGATGCATTTTACATTAAGGCACCAAATAACACGCTTATTCTTTGACCTACAAATAGAAAATCTGCAAATTTTTGTATTTTTTTTTTCAAGCATGAAACTCTGTAATTGAAAGTTTCCCCAAGGATTTTGAAAACCCAAACGTGGTATTAGTATTGCACGTTTAGTGCACTTGCACTCAATATATGCCTTGGCTACCACTGAATAATTATTAAAGTTAAGTCATTATTTGTGCAGCTAAATTGTTCACAATTTTGTTCAGGGAAGTACATGAGTTCCAAGTTGATTAAAGGTGCAACAGAGAGATTGCACATAGCAGGGTCCCTAAAAATATTGAAAGTACACTGATTTTTGTGCCCTGATGTAAAGCTTTCCATTCAAATATACCCATCTGAAAGGATTAAGCGAGAAATGTTTCCTGGTGACAAAAATTTGCAAATACAAATTCAGCTATGTGTTACATTAAATATAAGCAAATCAAAATCCACCCTTTTTTTCGCTCTTTTAAGTAAGACCTTTTCTATATCCAAATGCAGGTATAGAATCCTATTAGTGTCTAATCTATAATTAAATACTATTATGACACATATTTGGGGGCCTCAAAAATCTCTTCGTTGCACCTTAAAAAGTCTTTGGTGGTCCAAGGGAAAAGTGAAAGATTCCCAGGCCATTACTTGAGTATATGTTTGGGGTGGTGACCCTCCCCAGTTTACAGATTCTGTTGGGCAAAATGGTTACTTAATTGGCAAATTGGTATTACGGTAAAATAGAATGTAGGTGGAATAGCTAGAATAGGTGTAGGTAGAAAATAGTTTTATTACGAATTTTTGGAAGATATTACTTCTGATTGCTAAGATAGTATAAACTGAATTTTGCTGATGTATGCACGTTATATTCCATTGGTTTTCTGGTTCAAAGCCTTGGTTCATTCCGCTGTTTCCGAATTATGTATTGCCTAGATTTGTGTTGTGATCAATGTGATCAGTGTCTCGTACACGTACAACGGTCCTTAGTCTAACATGCTCGACACAAAATCCGGCCCACGAATAATGTCAGTCACTCATTTTTAATGATAGTTGGGCGCCTTCAGATTTTTGAAGCCAACGTTAAAACAGTAATTTGCCTACAAAACTTCCATTTGCCGGCACAATTTCAAAAATTTACATATTTTTCTTTTTTTAAGTTTTAAAAAATTTGTGAAATTTTGTCTGCAATTTTCTGAAATTTTGTCAGCAATTTTGCTAAGCAACCCCCCCCAATGAAAATGGTCTGGGAATTCCCCTGAGACTCATGATCACTACTATGGGCGTTGCGAGTTTGAGCCCCTCCGTGGCTAACCATGTTGTGTCCCTTGTGCAAGACACTTTATCTACAATCTTGTCATAAGTCCTTGAACACCTGTTAATATTGGCAGATATGAAAGAGATAATAGGCTTGAAACGCTTGGAACTATAACTTTCTTTCTTTCCCCCTCCCCATCCCCTCCCAATCAGTGTTGAAAATAATAGGTAGCGAGATTGGCTCAAGGGTGTCGTGCTCATGCAACAGTGAAAGGAGGGGGCGGGAACCAATCTGCACAAAGTGTTTCCAACCATTTTGAACAAGATTGCAGCTTGTCTCTCTCCACCCAGGTGTACATGGGGAGCTGTTTGGGTAGTCATACTGTGCGCTGTTATAATTGGCTGCCGAACTTTCAATCATGTGAAATGCGTGTATTCCTTGTGACAGCGTATAAATGTAAAATGCTTTGTGTACTCATACAGAATCTACCCAGGTTGAAATCCTAAATAAGTCAAAAATTTGCACAGGGTCAAACAGCATTACAATATTCCAAATTTTCTGTTTTTTTTTTTCTTTTTAACATGTTTTTTTTTTAATTTCTCTGACCAATATTCAAATGCAGCACCAGAGGGGGCACAGGTGGTGACGGATTTCCGTTTCTCCTAAGTTATTTCTCGCCCCCACCCCCCCCCCCCCCCACAGGTGCTTCCTCTAACAAAGATTTTGGCACAATTAGCCATTTAGGATCAAAACAACCTGTGGCACAAATTTAGCAAAAATCCCCCCCCCCCCACATTTTGAATGTTTGTTGCCCCTCCCAATTTCAACCCTTTTCACTCCCACAAACTCCACCCCCCCCCCAAAAAAAAAAAGAAGTCTGGTGCCACCACTGCCAATATCCAAATTCTATGATTTTCCTAACTTATATTACAAGGCTGAGCAGTGTCAACACTAAGAAACAACTTTATATCCCTGTATCCATCAATTGTTCTAATAACCACACACAAATCCTCTATAAATAACCTTGCTTTATCACTACATATAACGAATGCCAAAATGGTTAGGCCAGCCACGCTACACTGCACATAAACCAAGGTGCCTCCACAAAAACAACATATCGCCTGGTAATTTAAATTGTCAAGGACTAAACTATCACGCTTCTTTGGAGAAACAATAACTAGTAGTAAATTTACTTCCACATTTATGCTTCTGACTCCCAGCTATGCAAAGATTTGAGGGGATGATATCAAACATAGAGCCATACAATAATGTTATTGATGCAAATAAGCTGTCAATACAATTTTGAATTACAATCTTTAAATAAAGATCTGTACCCCTGGTTTGCTATAATAGCCGCAACCCAAACCACAAGATTTTTAACCAGAATGGTCAAATGTGGGGTCTGAGAAAGTTAACTTATCTTTTTCGTTTGCACTGTGAAATCCTTAGGACAAAAGGTTTTATTTCTGAGCAAACTGTGCCCCATTTGGTCAACCCCATATTAATTTATTTTACAGAGTACTTTTTGCTACAAGTGTCTAGATCATGTATCAATTTTGGCAACTAGGTAACATGTTGTTTCCTTGACATGGTCCTGAAATGTGTTCCATTGCATATTACCCATGAGTGACCTATATTTCACCCAGAAGCATGAAAGTAATTTTCCTTTGTACATGTCCATCATCAAAATTAGAATGTCACAAACCCCAATTTTCCTTTTGCACATGAACAGGAATGTCACAAATCCACTAATGAGGTGGTTAATCAGAACCTTTAAAGCAATATGGGCACATTTTTTGAAAGAGCGCCCCCAATTTTTCAAAATTTGCTATTTTGCACAGATTTTTTTACGTTGGTATTGTCTAGGAAACTATACCTACAACGGAGAATGCCGAAAAAATGCTATTTAGCACAAATAAAGCGATTTTGTAATTAAATTGGGATCCCAGATTGACTTAACGGCAGAGCTGGAAATGCTAGTTTATGGCAGTCCATGGTGAAAATAGTGCAACCCGAGGGAACCATAACCTCTAACTTGCTTGCCCGAAATTATTAAACAACCTAATTGATGAGCGTAGACACGTACATGGTGCTATGTCCCGGCTATTTCACACTAGAAGGCCATTTCCAGAACCGTTTAATTATAATCGGGGATCCCCGATTAATAATTTTATTCTGTACCAAAATTACTTCGTTTGTGGACACATAGGACATTTTCGAGCTTAACATTCACAAGGTATAGTTTATAGCCAATTACCCATGTAACCGTGTAAAAATCTACAAAAATTTTTGAAAAAATGGGGGCGCCCTTCAAGAAACATTGCTAATATTGCTTTACGGGGATAAACACAAGAATTGATGGATTGTGCATGATGCAGTGTAAAGGTTGATGACCCCGATTAAAGTATGTAAAGTTTTCATCGTGATAGAATGGTCACGTCACCTAAAACCCCATCTGTAAAGTTTTTTTGTGCCAATATTTCAAACATGTTTGAAGTGGAGCTAAAAAATGTGATTTGTAACCCCATTGATATGCTGCATGATAGCGTAGAAAAACAAAGTGGCTTGGCGGATTCAAACCAGCGACTCGTTAGTACATGCATGACGCCCTTACCAACTAAGCTACCAAGCCAGGGCTAGTAAGGAGGCAATAGATATATCTATAGCGTGTTAGGTTTTCGAAAGAGTACATGTGTAAAAGTAATATTGGTCGACAAATTGGCTCACAAATTCCTCATAACATTACAACACCAAATATCTTTGGAAACTAAGATTTCACAGGGTTATATGAGGGGAAAAATAGTAGTTTTCTCAGATACCAAATGTGACCACTTCAGAAAATCTGGGGTTCTGGGTAAAAGGCTACTAGCGATCTGGACCATGGCCCTTTAATCATAGGTAGGTCAAAATCATTGCTTTTGCACATCATCAAAGAGTCAAAGACATGTGTGGCGCAACAGATAGAGAGCAGGACTAATGATCATAAAACCATTGAAAATCGTGTGAGTTCGAGCACCGCTAATGTCAACGTGTTTGTGTCCCTGGCCAGATACTTAGTCACAATTGCCTCGTCGACCCAAGCGAAATTGGGGAGTGTTATGGGGGAGATATTACAATCTAAGTGCTGATAGGCAGTGCGCTTGTTTATAAGGCATGAGTAGAGAAAAATTTGAATAAAACGCTAGTCCAGGCATCACTATGTGAAGTGAAATGTTGTGACGATTTCTACGGCCACAGAGTAAATAATAATCAATTGTACAGCGCCTGTGATTACCAATGTGAAGAGCGCTTATAAATGCCTGCCTATTATTATTATTATTATATAAGACCCCTTTTGTTTAAAACAATACAGACTGATCGTGTTTGACAATCTATGTTTAAGGAAGCATAGCTACATTAAATTTGTTGCCAAACAAGCCAGAACAGTCACAAGTTGCTTTAATGAGAGTCTCCATCGGTGTACCATTTCAAGAAACATTGCTACACCATGACAGACATCCGGATTGATTGTGCCAAAAACATGCATATGTTCACATAAGGCATGTGTCAAAGTCATTTTCTTTTGCCCCATTCAAAAACATGAATGTATTCAGACTATTCCGAAGACTGATTAAATTATGTCTTATTTTATAACTTGAACTTTGAAAAACAACATGTCGACTGCGGAAATTAGGGAACATGTAATTACTGATTGTGAGTATATAGGCCTCCATGCAACATTCAAATGATGAGCCATGCATTGTAGGTTGGGTGACCCGACCATCGGTCCCATGTTTCAGACATTTTTTCCCTCATATGAAATCATCACCAAAACTAAACCAAGAGGACCAATGGTGCGTAGATAAAAGCAGGTCATTAAAGACACCTTATCAGTGATTTGTAAATCAAAAAATCATCAAAAATCAATTTTTGCTGTATGTACCAAGTACAGGACTGAAAATAACCTGCAAATGATAAACCCAGAAGCAACCTAATAGGACCGAATCAGAAACTTTAGTCATTACTGTCCATTCGGACACTTACTACAAAACGTAATGAATGGGGAATTGTATCTTGGAACAATGCGTTTTTCTTCCTTTTCTGTAAATTCTTCAGTTGGAATGGTATAAATGATGAGAA
Source organism: Ophioderma brevispina (assembly GCA_023653785.1). Taxonomy (NCBI): domain Eukaryota; kingdom Metazoa; phylum Echinodermata; class Ophiuroidea; order Amphilepidida; family Ophiodermatidae; genus Ophioderma; species Ophioderma brevispina. The sequence continues at coordinate 29,241 of JAMKCH010009077.1, forward strand.
TTCTACAAACTATCCTTCACTTTGAAGCTTTCCTGCAAATTTCAAATTAGTTTTTCAAAATACACTGATAGCTGTCTTTAAATAAGCCCTTGGTCAGCAGTGCTTCTGACCAAGTCTGGTGATTATTAGCAATTTTTGTGTGGGCCCCAAGGAAATTTCATAAAATTTTAAGAATGACCCCTTTATTGGGCCCCCCATGTGACTTTTGTTAAAAATCTGTTGTAAACCAATATAGGCCTTGGGTCAGCAATATTCTGACCAAGATTAGTGATTATAGCGATGATTTGTGGACCAAAAAAGATTTGACAACAGATGTCCCTTAATGGCCCATGTGACCTTTGACCTAAATCTGAGAACACTCCATATGGGGCCTGGGTCAGGCAGTTCTTCTGACTGATTTTGTGCTGCATCGGCCAGACGTTGGGCAAACAAGACACATTTGGAAAGTGTGAACAGATAGATCAAGTCAAACACATTGCCATCACAATTAGCGCCGCATTAATATGATGCTGAGCTGAAAAACTCGTGTACAACCACTTAAATGTTGAGCTGTTTCATTTGGAATCCTTACTCCCCATGTTGAAAGGACTACCAAATCTTCCACCCGGAGTCCAATTTCAAATGGAATAGCCCCTAATTTTATGAGAGAAATTGGGTACAAACCAAGGCCTATGGGGGTTCCTGGTTAAACTTTAGAATGGGCACCGGAAAACGCTTATTTTCACTGATTGCCATAATAAAACAAGCAAGTTGACGGATGTCAGTTTCGCACTACGAGGGCAAAGTTCCAACTGTGGCACTACTACTGTGTTCAATATGTCACCACTTGTAATAGCAACATAGAAAATTCTATTTGCCACAATATTTTGGAAGCATATAAAAATCTGCAAAAAACATTGTGAATGATCTTGTGACGGTTTAAACTTTCTGAACCAAAATACTGCTGACGATTGTTCCTGGATGTCGAAGGATCATTTTATAATCGGGGTCACCTGGGTGAATGAAATCAACAAGAGAGAGTAATTTTCCATTTTTAAGGTTAACGTGTAATGGGTTTGGGTTGGTAACATTTAAGTGTCCGTCACGTGAGCTCATTGAATCAAGATGGCAGTCGGGCCCCTAGACTTTTAATTATGTCTATGGTACACACAAACAAATAGTAACAACTATGCTGACTTCCTGAGACCACCTTTCTTACAGTATGTCTGATTGACGCATTAACTATGATATAGCATGATATAACATATGAGTAACCAATCAATTTTAGTACTTCTATATATTGTATGCACCTTTAACGGTCACAGGAAATGACATATAAAACCTACTCCAAATATTTATTGGGACATTCCATGGCAATACACAGGGCCAGAAAAAGAAGACACTTAACAGTGACATCTTGTGAAAATATTGATATCAGTAGTGTCTTGAATAGATTCACAACCAGTAACTGGAATTTGCTATTACTCTATGAAAAATCAATGGCACCCCAACCCAAATGATGTCATCACCAACCACAATATTGAATGCTTTCTCGTCGCCTCATTGTAGAATGGACACAAATTCACATTCAATTCTATTTGAATTTACGGGGACCTTTAAGCTGTTCTTACAAGTCCTCTGATTGACTGATACATCATATAATTATTGTATTAACCAATCAAACGGAGTGGAAAATACAACTCAGATAATTTGACTCCAATACATTCAAAAATTTACAAAAAGTGCTTCATAAAATATACCTACACATGCTTCGTGTCAACATCAAATTTACGATAAATCTCTCGCAAACGTGCAAAAATGTGGAAGGAGGACAGGTCTAATTGGTTGTGAATGCCATTAAGAAGCCGACAAGACTTGATTTGAGAGAAGCCTGGAGTCTGAGAGCTCTGAAGATGATGAGGATGTCATCCAATTAGCACTCCTCACAATATTGCATCTTGTTAAGGAAGCTCGTGGGGAATCATAAAACATGCTTTTCTAGCAGATTCAAATCAACTCCCAGCAAGTGTTAATATTTATATTTATTTGCTCCAGGTTTTAAGGTACTGCCCAAGTAAAGATGAAACTAGTAAAGTCATTAAAGCATTGAATTAAAGTAAAGTGTCTTTTGGTGTTTTACCCTTTAAAGGGTTCATCATTGCAATTTAAAGGGATGGACACGATTTAAGTATATAAAGTTTTCATCTTTGATTAGAAGGGCTTCACCCCAATATTTTAACCCGTTTTGTGTGAGAGCGAAAAATGTGATTTTCACTCCAACATAGAGTCCTGGAGGCTCTTATTTATGCTGATTATATTCGACGAAAGAATACGGGACCATTGGATTACACGCTGTATTCCGTCAGAGTTGTAGTTAAATTATGTCAACGGAATAAAGCATGAATCCAATGGCGCAGCAGTGAGCCGTTTTGTTTCGTTTATTTTCGTCGAGATAATAAGCCGAGTCCTGTGTAAAATTAATATTGGTCGACCAAAAGGGGGACATTTCTGCTCATAAACATCCACATGAAACATCCTTTGCCCTAAGATTTTACAGGGTATATTAGAAAAATAGTAGCTTTCTTCAGATAGCCAAAATTTTGATCACCATCCGGTTAAAATCTGGCTTTGGTGTCTTGGAGACGAGGTTATTTAGCGATCGGCCATGGCCCTTTAAAAAAAAAAAAAAAAAAAAACTGCAACTTTTGATTTTTTGTAACAATAATCTGGCTCCAATTAATTGGACTAAGTAACACTGTAGGGTGGCATTTGTAGAGCGCAGTTCAGAGAAAGGATACGTGCACGCTGCCATGTCCAAGAACTAATTGAAGCTGGCGAGAGTATAAAACCCTTGTTTTGAGCCATATATATTTCAAAGGAAAAAATCCTGTTTGTCACAGAGAATTTTGTAAAAATTTGACAGGACTTGTATGGCTATTGATAGTATGTTTACTCTTTTTTTTCATAATAAAAAAAGGAACTTTTTACAGAGCTGGACCATATTATTTTTCACACGACTAAGTTTTGTAATACTGATATATGTTAAATTTGTAGTACATTTTATATATATATCTCTTGTCTTTAATTTTTTTTTTGGGTGGGGGGGTAATGGCTCCTAGCCACTCTACTATGCTCTTAAGAATGTACAATTGATTTTGGTTCCACCTACAGAAGTATTATGACTCGTATGATTTCGCCATCATAACTTTACATCCAAAAATGCATTTTGGTGAAATCATATCTCTAGAAAGATTTTTGTAGGTTACCCATATTTTTTGTGCAAGCCAATACACAGTGTGCTGTGGGTGTGCTATGCACAAAAAATCATTTTTGGTTTTTAAAATGAAAAAGACCCAATCCACATGAAACTTGAGAGGAAAATAAATACTTTCTTTAGTTCAAACACAAAAAGCAATGGAAACCTACAAATCTGTAAGTGACCTTTTATTTTCATTAGGTAGGATATGGAAAACGATGTGCAGGCCTCAATCTGTCATAAGTGAGAATGCATAGTTCTGATTTTCTAACTTTTGCCAGCAAGCATAGCCAAGGAGCAGGAGGTAGGGGCTTCCAATCAGGATCCCAAAACCCCCTTGTTCCAAACTGAGGGAAAAGTGCTGCTTTTTTCGTGCATAGGCTATTCTTGTTTACTCGTTTCTCTTGCCCAAAGTTAAGTCTAGGATATGCCACCGTACATTTATCATGAGTGTCGTTTAAAAGTTGACAATATATAACTTTTTTTATAAGACACAATGAAATATAACAATGTAAGTTCCATTTTGAGGGATTCTAAAACTTTCTTCTGTTACTTATGCTAACCTCTTGAAAATGCAAAGCAGAAGATAACCCTAGTTAAACTCAAATTAAACAGAACAAAATTTGAAAAGAGCTTTGACTTTGGTATATATACAATGAGGACCCATTTTTAAAATGTGATTAATGCTATGTTATCTTCAGGCAACAACATACCCGCAAAATTACACAGCTCCGAAACTCTATATGACACAGGTAAACAAAAATAGTGTACAAATCTATTAATCAATGCACTGATTGTGGATCTCAAAGTACACATACTACACACAACACTCATTCGGACGACACACATACCTAGACAATGACACCCAAACATGAGCAAAAACTAATTAAACTCACACAAATCAACTTACTCTAAAATCACCCCAATATAATCCTGGCTTGTCTGCTTGAATAGCAATGGTACTTATGGTAGTCACTGACACAGGGACTGCGGCCTCCAGCACTGGGCAAACGATCTCTACTATCAGCAATAGTTAACAAATTTACACTATTTTACCAATTTTTCACGTGGGATATCAAATCCCATTTGTTTTGGTTTGCCAATCAGATCATCAAGTACGCATGCTGTTGCGGATGGATATAGAATTCCTTAGGCGGGTGTGGGTTGGAGGATGGGTAGCACACAATTGGAAGGACATACCATTGTGTCCACACGGCTAATGGCAACCGCACTGTCAAGCTCTGAGCAACAGGGGCTTGGGACTCATGCAGTGTGCAGTCATCGGATAACTAGACATTTTTCGCTGCCATTTATTTCGTTGGCTCGATGACCTACAAAAAATGGTGGTTTTTATCAGCATCTGTTGAGTTCACACAACAGAACTGGGAGGCCTGTGTGATGTATTAGCAGGAAAATAGGAAACTAATTGATTGATATCATTTAAGTAAATTTCATTAAATTTAGTTTGGGATCAAGGTAACCGCATGAACTTGTGTAAGTGTACTAGTATGAATCAAGCTAAGACACTAGCAAGTGATTCCGTGATTTATCCAAAAGAGTCAAAAATCTATTAATTTGGCAGGAATGTTTAAAAGTGAAGCATAAGTCTATCGAATTATCTTAAGTTACTTTGCCAAACTGACGGAAATTACATGAAAATCAAGAAACGGCATGTTCAAAGATGGAATCTGTTCGGCAATATTGAAGAATTTCACAGATAAATAGTATGGTTTGGTCTGTAAAAGGAAACAGTTCCTGTAGGATTGTTGTGCTAAAATTGATTTTTGCTGTTTTCATTCAATAGGACCAGAACTGTCCGACTTGCTGCCCTTCTTCAAGGGGGGAAATGTTAATACAGGGGAAAAATTGAATTGAAAATCAGTAAAAGTTCACTTTTTTTGTTAAAATTATATGATGGGGGGGAAAGACATCATAACAGTTGTACAACAAAAGCTAAGCTTGCCTTTAGTTATAGTAGCCTGAGATGAAATACAAATATGTGAAATTCGTCTCAGTAGCTAGCTATGGTGGCAACGCACAAAAAATGGAAAGTTAAAACTTAAACATGAAAGAATGACCCTGTCGGCTCGTACCAGTAGTATTTAAGTGGTCTTTGGGCAAATCACAAGCCTGCAAAGGAATCTTATAGATAAACACCCGCCCAGAGCAAGGCAAAAAAGGTTAAAATATTACTCAAAATATTGAAAGGCTCTTCCAAGGTAACGTGTATTGAAAATCTATTTGCGAAGTTATCCACCCTTGGATTTAGTTCTACATCCAATTGTTTTAAGCAGACAATCTATAAAGAAAGCCAAACGACTTTAAAGAAAACTTAAATATAATAAATGACCTATTCATTTACCGTTAGTGCAACATGTGCTTCATATCTTCAATTGGCGCCATGTTTGTGCAGTTGGCAGTTTAGTTTACCCCTGACCACCAATGATACAAGTTCTGTTGGATTGGCCTTCATACAGGACACCAACATGCAGTGGTAACAAATCAAAAATTGCTTTCTATATCTCCTTGTTAACCATACAACTATTCTAACAGTATCTTGATTTGTCATTACATGCTATTACAGGCCAAGTAACCAATCCAAAAATAGGCTGTAATGCGATTTAGTAGGCAAAAGTAGTGCCACAGGGGATTATAACAATTACAAAATAACTACAGTTGGGTTAAATCGGGAAATAGGGCACACTAATTTACCGCGTTGTGTGGTACTGGGTACAGGCCTTCACCGAACCCGAAGAAGGGTGAGGGGTGATAGCAAGTAGCCAGTACCAAGGGGGGAAAATAGTGTTGTTGCCCTATTTCCCGCATATAAAAACATGTAGTATTGTTATTACACCGCCACTTTGGACTCTGGGGACAGGGTTGTAGGGAAACAGTGCAATCTATTTCCTAGGGAAATAGCTTCGCGGCGTAATAGGAATCAGCCAATGAGATAACATGATTATGTTCATGAATATCATGAGGTGTAATAATAGATTCGGGACAATCTACAGAGTAGTGATTCTCTGCTGGGGCAATTTTTAAGTACCAAGGAAGCGGAAGCTATGCGAGTGCCTGGAAGATATTTATATCATCCCCATGATGCATTGTGAATTTGGAAATACACCTTGATAACATGTTCGGTGTCTTCAACAGAGTTTTTCCCAACACACTGATATGTGTGTGTTATAAAATAGTATTATTCACGCAACATATTATGGGATTGATCAAAACCATGCTCGGGATGCTGCAGTCCATTCAGTATAGATTGGACACCAGTACCTAATTTAATTGTGAAAATTATTTACCCTGAAAAAATGGTGGGTATTTGAAAAACCAAGCAAGCCAAGGCAAGGGGTTCCCTACTTTGACATGACGGACTGACTATATTTGGCTAAGGGGCCCTGGTGATCCCCGGCATGATTGGTTGCCAAACAGGCTTCAGTTACGACGCTAGGGGATGGCGGTGGGTTGTTCACATATGGTTGATGTGGTTATTGGTGTATTGATCTAGGATAATTTTCATCAGTGAGTTATATTGAAATGCCCATCAGTACATCCAGTCATTCCGTCATCACTTAAATAGCAAAAAGCCAACCCAGTAGCTGGAACTGCATCATCACATTTCAGGAAAAGAAAAAAGCTCTTTGGGGTAGTGAGTCTCAAGACTTGGAGCAATACGATTATCATCTCTCGTGTCAAAGTTCATAATCCAGATAAACATAATATGAACTTTCAAATGCACTCTTGTATGAGTGCCATAATCATATCCACCACAAAATGAGTTCATATTGTAATGTCACAAAGCTGTGCCAAGCAATAAGATACACTCTTTGTTTTATTCACTATGTGTATGGATTTGACCTTTGACCTGTATAAATGCCTACTCACTACACAAAATAGTTTTTGTATCTGAGTGATTATGATGAGTCTTCTTAGGGGTGAAGAAGTAGTATTGAAGTTATGTGCGTTTGAGAAAACTACTACACAGCTTTGAACCCTGTGTGCCACCAACCCACCTATAATAGAATCTGTCTGAATGGCTCAGTTACAGCACCATTACATAAGATAGCCCTCTGAGCAACCAAGCCAAATAATTGCTTTTATTCTGTGCAAACCATACACAATATTACAATATATTTGATTTGCTTCATTAAATAATATTACCTTCCAAGGAATCAATCAAAATAGTGTAGATGCCAATAGATAGGCAGTAGTACCCTGATTAACACATTTTTTTCCAGGTTTTTGAGGGTTTTTAAAAACATCAGAAAAAAACAAAATTTTACCGCAACAGCAATAAAAAAAATGGTCAAATATGCAATGAGAAAAAAAATCAATCACATTTTTTAAAAAAATTTGTAATATAAAACAAAAAGCAAAACGCATTTTCCTAGGTTTTTTATTCCAGTTTTTCTCAGGACCTTTTCCCTATATAAAACAATCGCTTGTGTATAGTGCCACCAAAGTTGTGAGTGCAATAGTGATTTGCCAGAAATTCCCATCAAACATACTCACTATGAGCTGTGGTCAGTGGCGTCTTTGAAATGGTTCTTCAGGTGGACACAGCCGCCTGAAGAACATTTCAGAGGCCACTGACTAAGGAAAGATAATTGAGTTATCTTAATAAAAGAAAGCAAATACTGTGCACATCCTAAAGAAACGTTTGATGAGATCAAGCCAGGAGACGGCAACATGCGGCCATGGTTTTCAATCTCTATGTGGTGTGTGGTAGTAGATATCAAAAATTCAGTTGTGACTTTCCTTCTTTTGTGTTCATACTCTATTCTTGCCTTAATACTATTTCAGAGACTCTCCAGACTCCATTCTGAGTGGCACCACCATCGGGTCCACACAAACAATCCTAAAAGCAAATGCACTTTCATTTCTATGTTTGCTAGGAAAACAGTCTCTAAAAGACCCACCCTCGAGGGTTGAGATTATGCCATTCATTAATATTCAATACTTGAACCATTTTTTTGCTGTATTGTCCAAGGAAGAAAATACAAGAATGAACTTAATGAGATACAATGTGTTCACAGAAAAGTTTGTCACCCAGTCTGCTCAAGGTTAAGTCATGGAATAAACCAAAATGTCAGTTTCAACTTCATGTTCAATGAGGGAATTGCCTCTTATCAGACCATCTTTTACTGACAAGAACTTTTGTATGTGTAAAAATGGGGAGATGAAGAAAGTTCATTTTAGGGGCTTAGGGAGTTTGGTTTGGCAAAAACAGTGTATCGAGAGTCCTGCCACACCGGAATTGTGCTTTACTGGCTCCAGGTTATCCGGGAAACCATAAGGAAAGAAGTCTTGGGATTCTCCAACACAACAATGCCATTGTAACACGTGGTGGCATCACAGGTGGCGTACTCCCCATCAAAAAAAAAAAAAAAAA